>JAPDSC010139371.1:326168-337587 GCA_026290005.1 Latrodectus geometricus
AAAATTATTTAATTTAGCAAATTAATTTAATAAGAAAAAATTAATGTTTATTAACTTAGATTTATTTTATGCCTAAACTTATTGCATTTAGCTCATTTGCATTAGTTTTGTTTAAGAATCTAGTTATAAAAATTTTAATAATTTTTAAATCCTAATTTCAACAAAAATTTCTTTAAATCAATCAATTATATTTTATTTTCAAAACTATTTTTTAATCATATTTAATATTATTTTCTATGTTTGTTAATAATAACCCTGATATAGTTTAAAAATTTTTTAAGGGTTTCCCCCCCCCCCCTAAAAAAATTTGATTTCTAGTCTGCAGATACTTGATAAATATCCTAGGACTAATGCAATTAATTAATTTATGCTAATAAAAGCTCTTAAAAGAGACATATCAGAAATTAAAATCTATATTAGTCTGATGAACTGAGGGTTCATCAGACTAATATAGATTTTAATTTCTTGATCTTAAATTGTATTGTACTAGATCTTAAATTGTATTGAACAGTTAATTGACTAATATTATGTATTCTATGCATTTTTGAAAAGTGAGCCAAATTAAACTAAATGTAATTTTGATTAAGCACAATCAAGTTTTAAGATTTATTTCAATTTTAAAACTTCAAAGTGAACTAATAATAGCATTTCAAGTTACTTATCAATATGTGCCATTTTACAGATATTCTTTCCTTGTTTATATTGAGCTTTTTTTTTCTAATGGCAGGCAGGCACTGGGTGACTAACTCTTAGCAACAACAAGGCTGAAAACTGCTAATCATTTATCCTGACATGATGGGGACCTGTGAACCAAATCATGGAGGTGAGTAGCATTACCAATGACACTCCACCACAAACTGTTTATACGATGGGCCACATTTATTCATCATCTCAGAAGAAAAGAAAAGGAAATGCAGAGAGTGAGAAAGGAACATCTCAGCCCAAACCAGGATCAACAATCTAAATTAGGAACTTCTAACCACTCAGACATCGGCCAAATAAATCAGATGTTTTTTTTTTTTTTTCATTTATAGTTAGCGAAACAGTTAATATCCATAACATTGTTAAATAACGTTCTTGACTCTTCAATTTTTAATATTCCATTCAGACAAATAAAATAAGATGGTTAAATTGCACTTTAGGTCCCCCACTTCGCCAACTTGCGAATTCGATGCGCTTTTTCGCGCAAGCTCATTAATTACCCTTTTGTTTTAACCTTTTCAATGGTAGCTAATTAAGTTTCACTTTGAAATAGCGGTAGAATTTTTGCCATGCCAAAGGCGATTTTGAAAATGTGCCAAGTAGGGGACCTAGAGCGCATTTTCACCAATAAGATTATTATTGAGAACATCTGGATTCTAGTTTTTATTGAGTATTGTCTATTAAATTGTAATTATAATAAATGAAAATATTTGTTATTACAGGATAGATTATATTTGCTTGAAATGGTTTGATTTCCTTCTGTTAATTAACAGAAACTTCCTGATAAACAATAGTGTTATCATTTTTGAAAAACACTAAAAGAAAATACCCCAAAATTATCATAAAACTGACTAAGAACAATTTTGAAAATTGAAAAGTATTCCTCCTATAAAGATGCTCAGTTTTACTGAGCTTCCAATTTACAAACACTCAAAAATTCTACCACCTAAACTAACTTTTCAATTCATATGCATTTGAGTGTAATCAATAAATTCAAGTGAAGATATTGTAGAATAATTTTGGATGGAGTAATCATGTTTTGAAAACATTTTATGAAATCGACATTCTAGGAACAATGCTCTTATAAATGTATGCTAGAAATAATATAGAAAAAAAATGAATAAAAAGTAAATAAATAAATAAATAAAAAATGATAGTTAGTTTATTTTAAATTGTGTTTACTATTATATAAACCACTGTAATTGAAGAAAGATAAAACTTTTTCTAATAACTTGAATGGATATAAGTTATCTATCCATGAGCTTTCAGACAAAGAAATTTACTGCTTCTTGAAATTTCCCTACATGATTTTTGAATTTGAATTCAGATGTAATAAGTTCATAAGAACTATTAGATGATAAAATGATCAAGAAAATAATAAATCAGAATGAAAAAGAGCTTTTGTATATCAAATACGAAGAAAATGAATTTTTGTTAAAACTATCTAAAAAAAAAGTAGATGAATAGATAAAACAATTCAGGTGCTTTATAAAGAAAACATAAGAGCAATGTTTCTATATTCAAAAAATGTATTCTAAAGCAAGTAGTTTTGAAACAGAAAAAAGTGATTACTTTAAATAATTTTTCCTCAATAAAATGAAAGTAAGAATTGTTTTTAATTATCAATTTTACTTTGCATACCCTTCTTTAACATAACATTAAATAATGTTTTCCAATACTTTATTTCGTGAAAATGTGCTTCAGGTTCCCTACTTGGCACGTTTTTAAAATCACCGATGCCAAGGCGAAAATTCTACCACTATTTCAAATAAAACTTAATTAGCAACCAATGAAAAGGCTAAAACAAAATAGTAATTAATGAGCATGCGCCAAAAAGCACATCAAATTTGCGAGTTGGCGAAGTAGGGGACCTAAAGCACAATTTAACCCTTTATTTATAAAGAGAGAGATGTGTGGTAAAAATTTTATAAAATCAAACAGATATTTTTTACTTTATGAACTTTCTTTAGATTTTAGAAGATTTAAGAAGTATTGATTCTGATACATAAAAATAAGTGTCTATTATATTTAGTTTTATATAAAATTAGAGTCACAATTACAAAACATTAAAATAAATGAAACCACTAAAGAAATATTATATATAAAAAAAACATAGGCTTTAATGTATGAATGAAATAAGATGTAATGATAATTCTTGTATTTGGAAGAATAGTAAATTCAATATTTTAGAACATAACTCCCAATCCCTAACTTTTAAATAAATATTTAATAAAATTATACATAAAAAAAAAAAAAAAAAACAATTTATGGCACACATGCCAAAAAATTCATCAAGCCAATTTTTCAGTTTGGTGATATTTTTGGCTAATTTATTTGTTTATCAGGTAACTTAGCTCTTATGATATGATAGAGAATAAGAATTATGAACAAAATTCTGTTTCAGCAACCCCAGTGTTTAATTCATTGGGAAAAAAGTTAAAATATTTTGTTTCTTTTTCATATTTTAATTAATATTCTTATATTTTCTTTCTTTAAATCTTAATATTACCAAAATATACAGTTACGATTTTTATTTATCAATTTTAAAATTTATTATTTAAATCTATAAGCTGGTTTCAGGAATTTATTACATTACGATTATGACATCTTCACTGCATTACGTCCTTTTTGATAATATTTTTCATCATCAAAAACATTCAAAAATTGGCATTGATGGATAATACGGCATCTGTGACCAGTATATTAAAAAAATAATTACTTGAAAACTCCCTAAATAATATTTCAGAAGATTTTACTGGTTTGAATAAATGTTAAGATTACTTGGTAAATAATGTTACATTTTAGCAAACAAAACGAAACATTTAAATTTTTTTAGTCAACAACAACGAAACATTTAAAATAATAAATGATGAAAAAATCATTCTTACAACTCCCCATAAACCATGCTTGTTCAGATGAGAAATAGCTTTTTCAAGTGTTTTTTTATTTACATTTATTTCTTGTTTATTTGAAAATATTTGTTGATGTAGGCTAGGTGATAACATTTGTATATTAATAGGATTATATCTAGACCCTCTTTGACAGTGACAATTTCGAATTTGTAAACCATTTCTTGTTTTCAAGTTTCGAGACAGAAGTTGACATATTATGTGTTCTGTTTTGGTAATACGAGAAATCATCTTACTTATTAGAAAATGTATAAATTTAAAAGAATACGTTCATTATTTTCATGAAATTGAATTTTGTACTTGGGAACATATACGTGATATTCAGATACACTATTGGTTAAGTAATAGGTTAGATTTGCCTTTCGATTTAAAACCAACACAGTCAACCGTTCCAAAACTTTGAACTACGGCCAAATGAAGGAGGTAACATGAGAACTGGCGCTTTTTCTGTAAACTACAACATTCAACAAATAGTGTAAAGCTAAACATTGAAAAACATTTATAGTGTATAGGGTCTCTTTTCTAGGATGGTTTTTGACTCCGTGAAATACTGAACTCAATAACATTTGAGAGAGGCATATTTTCCATCGTATGTAGCTTGGTTTTTTTATTTAATAATATTCTGATTTAATAATGATATTAATCTGGTTTCGTTTAGCTGTGGATGTGAATATCTCCGTAAAGATATGGCCTAATTTTTTGGTAAAGAAAATTAAG
This sequence comes from Latrodectus geometricus, assembly GCA_026290005.1. Taxonomy (NCBI): domain Eukaryota; kingdom Metazoa; phylum Arthropoda; class Arachnida; order Araneae; family Theridiidae; genus Latrodectus; species Latrodectus geometricus. The sequence continues at coordinate 330,497 of JAPDSC010139371.1, forward strand.
TTGTTATGAAATATAAAATTGCTGCAAAGAAAAATTCTGTTCTTCTTGTATCGAAATACAAACAAAAAAACTATAGAAATTTTCTTATCAGTTTTCAATTTTATTAACAAATGATATTGAATTGTATACTTAAATATTATCCTTTTAATTATTTCCTCTAAAAGAATCATAGAGCTAGAAGTGCTCTATGAAAATATTCCGATCTGTGACGTCGTGGTGGAGTTGTAAGAGTAGGGTAGATATCTGTGTGACGTCATCCAGATGTTTATTTCCGGAATGGAGTGTTTGATAGCGCCATCTAGTGTTTAAACGAGAAAGTAACAAATTTATTTTGGAAAAACAATTTATGAGAAGTTGGCCTGAGGACCAAATTGCGGTTTTATTCAACATAGGAAAATTTTTTTAAGAAACATCCATTAGTGTCAGGATGTTTTCATCAATTGTGTATTATAATATATTTTACCCTTTATTCTATTGTCGCCCCCCAAAAAATCTATTTTTCATTTATCTGATCGTATATCGGTAGTCTGTAACTATTTCGATGCTGCCAGGTGAGAATGTTTCTGCTGAAAGTTTAGCATTTAAGATGACATCATAACATATCTGTTGTAATAAAATCTAAACTTATTCCTTTTATTCGCTGCCATGGGAATGTTATTGTTGATCATTCGATGCTAGTTTTACACAGCCAGGTAAAAAAAGCTTTTCTTTTGAGTAGTGGCAAGCTGAAAGGAGGATAAATGAATAGAGGCGGCAATAGAATAAATTTTAAACAGCGTTTAGTCGCCCAAAGATTAAATCTCCAAAGGAGAATGCTCCTATCTAATGTACACCACCTCACGTTTGTTACAATAAATCTCAGCTTTTATTCTGCTTCTACAGTTAAAGAATTCTTTTTTATTTGCATTTATTTTAGAATATTATTGTTGGTCATTCGATCTGGATGACCAATTGCCTTCTCCTAGCTCTATGGGGAAAAAAAATCTCCAAAGTTGTGGTTTAAAGGAAATATTGCAATTTTAGTTTGAAATATGAGAAATGTGTTGAGATGAACAAAGGGAGGGGTTTCTTAAATAAGCTATTTTGTATTAAACTAGGCTCAGATATATAGGATAGATTTTTTTGCATTGAACCACAAAACTTGGAAATATAGTTTTAATGAAAATGGTCAATGGGATAATATGTAAGGACTATGTAAAATGTATTTAAAATACAATATTCTGCCTTAAAAATTTAAATCGTTTGAATTCTACTTTAAATACGTTATGAGATATTATTACTAATTAATAAATCTTTCCTTTAAATAACTAATTACATATAAAATGTTCACTTCTCTGAAAAATTTTTTTTTCTTCGAATAAATATTTTATGGAGTTTACATATTATTAAATTATATTAAAATTCTATTTTAAGTGATTTTATTATATATTAATTTGCATAACTATTAAATATTTATTTTTAAGTTCTGGTCAAAGAAAATATTGTAAATATTATGTATAAATAGCAAAAGTGAGCAAAAAAACCAAACACCTTTAATATTTTATAAATAATTATGATTGTGGTGATAGAATAGGTAGAAAAACGCAACGTATTAAACTTTCTAAGCCATTCAGCTAATTTTAAAGCTATACGATTGTCTCACTTTTGATTTACTTAAAAGAAAAACTACTATCAGCACAAATATGAGACAGAATACAAAATAAAAATGAATTCAAATGATTTCAACATATATTTTCTTTTTTTTAACTCTTCCTTTTGTACATAAAGTTTTGCTATAATTTGTCATCTGTTGAATTGACAGCATCAAAATTGCTTATTTGATAATAATAGGAAGCAAGACTGCTTAGATTAATTATTGAAGAAGTTGAAATATTAAAATTTGAAGATTTTACATGTAATATTGTACCGTGCTTCGTGTCGACTGAGAGTCAATAAAACAATCAGTTAAAAATTGCAAAACTTTTATTCGTATAAATTCAATAGGTTACTGAAAATTCCAAAAATAAAAGTCGCAATTACGCAGCTTCAAATTTACTAGTACAGCAGGAAAAACAGTTTTCAATCACAGAAGTCTAAAATTGCTCAGACAGTAAATAGCTTTTATGTTACTAACTGACTTCAAGACCGATGATCTTTTCACTCGAAAACGAAAACACGTGGAAAAACAAAGCATACAGCAGCGAAACTACTTTTCTTCATCTTGTAGTAAGAAAATCGGAGATATGAAAAGTGAAATAAGTGGGAGGAGTCAGGTGGTTAAGAGAGGAGGGGGAGAGAGTTCGTCCGTAGGGCGAACGTTCATTGGTCGTTGGCTGCAGGCCAAGTGGGTGAAAGAGTTAGAATTATTAGAGAATAAGTTTACACAAATAAAAACAACAATACAGGGGCAAATGAGAAAATCTCATTTACCTCAAATAAGAGAATCCTGAATAAAATAAAATCAATACATTATATAAAGTAAATTTCCTAATAAGGGAGATCTGAATAATGGAAATAAAATACAAGAAATATTTACACAGTTATGTACAAAAATTAACATGAAGAATATTAAATAAAAATTCTGAGTAATATAAATGAGTTTAAGACAAAATTATTTACAAAAGTTTTACAAATTGGATTGAAAATAGCAGGACAGAACCGCATCACTGAGGTAGTGGGCCGCAAGAGGTCTAATTTTAACGTCCTGTTTAGAATTTGTGCAGTTAAAGATGTCATTAAATTTTGCTTCTTGACATTTTACAACTTCATTGAAAAATTTAATTATGAGTTAGCAATATGTTGCGATAGAGTCTCAATCTTTATGTCTCTGTGGATGGATTTGTTAGTTAAGTAAAAGGGGGGCTCCTAGCAAGCTACGAAGCGTTTTGTTTTGAAATTTGTAGAGAGAGTCAAATGTTGATTTGTCAGCAGTACATCAAGCAGGGAATGCATATGTAATGATGGGTCTAATCATAGATGTGTAATTTTTTCATTTTGACATTTGCGCTACTTTTATTTCCGATAATAGATCTAAGATGAAGAAGTGCTGCTCGAGCTTCTGCAATTTTCTTTTTAATGCTTTTAGCTTTTTGGACAATAGGAATTTTTGCCATTAACAAGTCCTTGTTTCATACATTAACAAGTCCTTGTTTCGTGTATATCTATTGCAGGGTTTCTTTATGATTATTACACTTGATTTGCTGGTATTTATTTATATTTTCCATTTATTGCATCAAGATTCAATATTGTTTAATTTTATTTGTAGTTTAATGATGGCCATGTCTACAGATTTAGATTTTTGTATAATACCTGCGTCATCAGCATAGTAAGCAGTTATGGTGTTGTGGTCAGAGTGTTGCACGAGGAAGTCTGTGGTGTAGAATAAATATAGAATAAGCCCTAGGATCTTTTACCTCTACGTCGGGCAGTGGTATTTATACTTGATTTGGCGTGAAATCTACGAGTTTCGCCAAGCTTCTGAAAGGTTCTAGGCTATCTTGCTTAGTATTAGTCAAGAGCTTCGGTGATGAATTTTTCAGAAGTATTCAAGTAGTCGCCAAATCTTTCGAAATGCTGTTTTTAACGTAGAATATACCTGAATTGTGCAATTTTTGGCCAAAACTGAGTATTTCCGATTTGTCTGAGGTATTTAAAGACAAATGCAAATAAATTTGTGACATGAAATTTTATCAAAATAAAGTTTTAAGTATTCCATGAAAATGTAAGGATTTGTTGAAAACTTAAATGCTATTGAATTCAAGTTCTCTAAATTAAATAAATCAATGAATATTATAACTATCATTACAGTTCCATGTATACAATTTTTCTGAGCATTAACCTTAAAAAAAATAAAGGCTTAGCATAATGTTTAATGTTTAATTTTTATAATAATTTATTCGAAAATTTTTTATAATTTAAGCTGAGCAAGAATAATTTACAAATCTGTCTGATAGGTTAACTAGTAAGTTAAGATAACAGTTTTAAAGCATAATTTTTATATTTAAATAATTACATATTTTATTGAAATTGAAATCTTAATATTTGAAAATTGATTTAATGCAACTTATAAAAAGCTATTGCTTAGTCAATTGGCAAGTACGTCATTACATACTGTATTTTTTAAAGCAAAGTAATATGACTGTATCATGTGGTAAAAGTAGGTAGATGTTTGGGAATGTGTTTGGTGCAAAAATTATTTTCTGAATTTCGATGAGATATCTAAGGTACTTACTTATCGACAGGTATATAAACTTGACGAATAAAAATCACCAAGTTAAAGAACTTTCAAATTTTTTTTGACTTTACATATTTTTTAGGAATGTAAATATATTGTTTTTAAACTTAATCTTATCACAAATGTCTCAAGCTGTGATATTATAAATCATGATGGCTTACACACTGGGTGATAAAGCGCTAAAAGTAAAGCACTATACAAATTTCTTTTAATTATAGAGTGAAAATTTATGAAAGATAAAAACTTGGATGACGTTTTATTCTTTTATTTATTCATATTAATATTTTAAAAAATATTTTAAGATAATTAATATCAAAGGAATCACACACACAAAGATGTAACCAAATTAATTCTAAATTAAAATTAATGTGTTTTTTTATATCATATGGATTTTAGCTAAAATTCTTTTTAACAGATCTAATGTGCAATGAAACATTATATTATACGAATTCAGTGAACAAGAAGTTCATTACTTTTTAATAAGTCATAAATTATTTAAAAACGAGCAGGTTAGTTGGTTGGGTTTTATTTTGGAACAAAAAACAAATAGATTTATCTAAAGTTTTCAGATTTTAATTCATATACATTCATGCATAAATATAAGTATACAAAATATATGCATCATATAATTACTGAACAAATAATTTTGTTTCTTTCGGATCGCATTAATAAATAGAATTTGTAAGATAAAAACCAGGAATTATCTTTTTTCCGGTTTTTAATTCCCGAATGAACTGTTTATGAGATATCTAAAGAAAACGAAGGTATTTTCTTGTATCTCATTTTGATGATAAAGACTCATTTTAAAATTCAGGCTTAGAATTCTTAAATTTTGTTTATGTTGTAAGTTTTACTGAAATTTTATTCAATTTTAGTATTAAGAATTATTGTAGTTCAATGTTAAGACAAAGCTATTTGGAATGGGTGTATTTTCCTATATATCATTTTCATAAATATATTACCTGAAAATTAATATATAAATGAGGGAATAATACATTCCATAGAATATTTAAAGGTTATTATAGAGCCAAAAGCGCATCTATCTTCTTATTTGAAAAATAAAGTAGCAAGCATTCGTGAAATAGTTGTGATTAGTCGTGTTATTGAACGAAGCATATCATTTGATACAGCTTTATTATCGAGTCTGCCAAATTGTATGGGATAAAATAAAAGAAATTTATTTTAAGAATAGTTTACATATAAGTTTAATTTGCATTTCAATAACATTAAATTTAAAAAACGATACACTTTTTATGTATTTCTTTTTTTATTTATCTTACATCTTATTATTATTTTTCTTTAAAGTAATTTAATGTAAAATTTCCAAAATTAGAAAATATAAAGTCCTTAAAAATATGCATTTGTATAATTAACGCAATCTGTTTAATATTATATGAGGGAAAAGATACCGTTTTTAAAAAATTGTCCACATTTTTTATTTTAATTTTTGTTCCTTTAAAATTAAAAAAAGAGAAAAGATTTTTCCTTAAAAAATTTCTGAGAATGTAAAATTTAATACCGTGTGCTTTTTCCAAATATTGTATAACTATATAGAAAGCTGGAAATATCAAAAGAAAATCATTCTTAAATGTAAACAATATGAAACAGGATTTATTAATACATGAAAAAATAAAATAATACAAATAGGAAAACGTAGTGACTAGAGTTATAAAACTAAGACTATATGCACGTGTATTATATATAAACATTTATTAATATAATTATGGAATAAAACAATATCGTGAATTTGAGGGCGAAATTGTTTCCGAGAATAATCATCCGATTTCACAAACATTTGTTTTGCATTATTTGTATATTTTTTAACTGATAGTTTTAAGTATGTGTTTTTTTGTTGTTGCTGAACGTGATAGACATTTTAAAAAATAAGGTGTTTCAAATTTATGATTTTTCAAAATTCTCCCTATGATAATCTAAACCATCTACTTTTGTTTTCCAAGGTATTTAAATATGAAAGGTATATAAAAAATAAAAATAATATATTAGACTGAAATTATGCAATCTTAATATGGTGAAACAAGAGTGAATCATAAGAAATCTGTGGGGACTACGTTAATGGCCATTAACGTAACGTTCATACTAATGATCCGGATCATTAGTATAAATAAGATGATAATTATGGAGATAATATTTTATAGATTTAAAATAAATTAATGGAAATAAAGTTATTAAATTCAACATCTTTTAAATTTTAAGAATTAAATAAAAGAGGATAGCGCTATTATGTTGCGTTAATTGATAATATATCATGTAAAATTTTAATTATTATTCTTGTTAATAGGTTTTTCTTATATGCTAATAACGTAAACGCAGACTATCAATCAGAAGAGGAAGAGCACGTGCTAAGCAGATTTTCAACTTAAGGCAAATTCTTGGAAAATAAATTTGGAATCGAAACGATCAGTTTTTTATTTACTTCAGAGCAGTATGCGATTTCATTGATAGAGAATTGTTCATAGATGTCATGAATGAATTTCATATTCCAGAAAAGCAAGTTACATTTGTGATACAACTAGGTTCACTAGCAGATTTCACAAAACAGCCTGAAGCCTAGAATGGAAGGAGATAGGAGGCATTTTGCTTAATATAGCACCTAAAAAGGTTATAAGAGACTCAAGGATACACATAACAGGAAATATTTCTAACAAAGTAAATTAAAATTCTGCTTTATTGTGAGGACATTAATCCTTATGAATTAACTGGAAGAATGAACTTATCTATAAATGAAAATAATTTAGAATATTTGATCTGTGTGGAATATAACTTACAACTTAGTCACTTAAAAATTGATAATAGTAAATTTGGAAAAATCAAGTTTTATTCCTGTCTTAGAGAAAAGATTAAAAATGTGTTAACTATG
>JAPDSC010139371.1:337687-367690 GCA_026290005.1 Latrodectus geometricus
AGTTCGATAAAACTGATCTTCAGTAGTTCGATAAAACTGAGTCTCAAACATGAATGGAAATCAAACACTGGGGGTTTTGATTTAGGCTATTCACCTAACTGCGACATATGCTTAGACCATAGCAGCCTTAGGTAAAAAAGGAAAAAAAATAAATATATGGGTAAAATATATACATGGGTACTTTAAGTCCTGACCTATGTTGGGTTGTACCCTGGGGGTGAGTTTAATTTTTAGGTATTTTTATGACTTGAATAGTTTTATAAACCTCTTCTTAATTTAATTAAGTATCGATTGCAAAAAGTTACATAAATTCTGCCTTAACTCATTAGAAATCTGGGCGCTGAGTTTTCTTTTTATTTGTTATAGAAACTATCAAAATTTTTCAGGTACAATTTTGTTTTGTGTTCAGGGTGAGCTTTAAATTATTGGATCAGGGAGAAGATTTAATTTAAATTCAAGATTAACATGGTGTAGTAATTTATATCAAATTAAAGAAACTTAAATGGGTTGGTCATCTGGCCAGAATGCATGATGGTTGTTGCTTTCAGATAAATATATTGGCAAAGCCCATGAGAAATTAACATCTCAGAAAATTATAATTGGGATGGAAACAACCACTGAGGGGAATTAATTGTATTGAAAAAGACTGTAATATTGTAATTATTATTATTATAATGTAACATTATGAGTATTTAAAATATGAGTGTTATACTAGTATTTTATATTTTTATAATACTAAGCCTTTTAACTTCCATATGATTACTTTCGTTTTATTATTATTGATCAATAACTGAGTTTTACCTTCTTAGAAGAAATTATTTCCAATTAGCGCACCAAGAAGAGGTTTTGACAATTCTCGTGTTAGAGACATTTTCAAATTAGTATTTGCTAATTTATAAATTATTCTAATTTTTTTATGAATATTTTTTCATGAAAGTTCTTTCAAGTGAATGAGAAAGTTTATATAAAAATAAAAATGTGATTGAAAGCACAAATAATTTTTTACAGGTATTTTTTATATCAATATACTTCCATTCATTTTATTAAACCTAATGAATTCTGAATACTAATGTTTGTGTGCAGTTCTATACGCAAATATATATATATATATATTTAAATTAAATTGAAATAACAGAATAAATTCCTTTTAAAAATGTAATCTATTAACTGCAATACTAAATGTATGAAAATTCCTTTATTTTTCCTATACACTGAAGTTGTTGAATACTTTGTTGGCCTAAAAATTTAAGTGCCAAAGAATTCTTAAGACTTTTTCTATATTTTGAATAACTCTCTAGCATCCTCTATATAAGGCACATTCAATAACAAATGATACAGAAGAGTTTTAATAACGATGAGGTTCACATCTCTGTTAATAAGGGACAGTTTCAAGTATTCGTCATATAAAATATTTATTGAAAATCACATGTGTGCTTCCCTTTTCCTTACCATTCAACTGTATGCCTTTCAACGAGGGGTTATAAATTACTGAATCCAAAAATAATCTTTTGTATGCATGTCTATATTTGTTTCTGTGTACTAAAAAAATATATTATTATTTAAATATGTTTAAAGGGATTTAAAGTATAAAAGTAAAAGGAAAAGAAGGTAGTGCTCAATTATTCAATAAATCAATCAATAAAAAAGAGTATAAGCTCAATTGATTTTGATATGTGTGTTTAACATTTACTAATATATGTTTTCTTAGCATTATAATTTTTTTCTTTTTATTCATTTGCTTTTTTAATTTTAAAGGCTATTTTTTAAGAGCAATAGCTCAACCGTAATATATTTCATTCAGTAGAATTCATAGTGTGTTTAAAAAGATCAAGTTATTCTAGGAATCTCCATGAATAAATTTAAACATTCTCTTACTATTTCTAACCTCCGTTTCATTTATCAGCTTGCATTTAATGCATTCAAACAGTAAAATTTTTATATTTTAAGCTGTTGAGAATTTGCATTTTGCACTAAATTTTTAAAAACAACTCTCAACAGAATTAGAATAGATGGCTATCGAATGTGTTATCCATATATATTTGAATAATATTTAAAAATATTTTAATCTTATACATCAAATGAATTCCCTTTTTTGCGTGTTTTCAATAAAAATATAACCTTAATACATTTTAAAGCAATCCGTTTCATATTCTAACAGTCTGATGATATATTATTGAGAATATATGAACTCATATATTTTTCATAAGAAAAGTTTAAGCAATTTAAAAGTAGGAATTTTGAACCAGAAGCTCTCAGAAATCTGATTTTGGATGAACGATTTATTTTCTTTCATGTATATATATAAATTTATCTAAATTTTCCGATATTAGTTTCATGACTGACATTATTTACTGTGGTTGATATTACTGCTTCATATTTTGACTTGTCCAAATATTGCACTTTCCAACATTTTAGCGTAAATATTTTTCATATTTTTGAGCTTTAATGAGGAATTTTGAATATTAAATAAAATTGCACATTTTACAATAATGTTTTAAGTGTTGATCACAAAAACTCTCATCTATGAGAACAAAGCGATTTGAAAAATTTTTTAAATTAATGTAAGTATTTAATAACAGCATTTTACAAATTGTTTTTATAAGTTAAAAATGTTATTTCACAATAACTGCAAGAAAAAATGTTTTAATATCACGAAGATTTTTGATATGATTAAATTTTATGCTTTTCAGGTGTCATTAATGGAAATAATGTAACCCCAAAAAAACGAATCATTGTGTAAAATGTAAAAAACTAAATGGAACAGAATATATATATATATATATATATATATATATATATATATATATATATATATTATATTATATTAGTGAGGTTTCCTTACAACTTATATTTTATTATGATTCTGTATATATATATATAGATACATATATATACATAGACTTAAAAACCACTTTATAATTTTTCGAATTATAAAATATGTGTTTAATTAAAATATTTAACGTACTTTAAGATATTTAATTTTAAAAACTTATAAAACCCCAAAGTATTTAAAACTTGAGTTTAAGAACTTTGTTTAGTTAATAAGATTATCATACTTTTATTTTAATTTCAGAAATTATAACTAATATTATATACTAATTTTTCACTATTTATATATGTAATTTTTAATAGGCTAACTAAATTAACTGTAAATTCAAGGAAAGTTTGTTCAAGATTTTAAGGATCAATTTGGTAAATCTAAAAATAATTAAAAATATAGAGTATCTGATTTCGAAGTTAGAATTTTAAAGAAGAAGAATTTTAAATGATTCAATTTAGAAAATTTCATTTAATATTTTTTGACGCGCGATTAATAAATGTAAAAATTCAATACTTTATTAATTTATCATATATTTCTTTCTTTGAATATTGATATAATACTCTAAGTAAAGTAGGTAAACTCAAAATACGTGAAAAAATATTACTCTTCATTTGTAAATCTAGCTCGGTATTTTTCAAGTCAAAAAGAAACTTGATACTTTTGTGGTGAAAAATCATATGTAATATCTTAAGTTGAACTTTCGACAGTTTTTGTTGTTTTAGATGAATATCTGAAATCTTGTCTTTATGCATGTTTAGACATTGAAGATCGAAATTTTGAAAGATAATGCAATACAGCCATAGATAATATTGATAAATTTCTTCTTTACTCATTTTAATATCTTTTTGCAATTGTTTTTGACACAGCTTATTCTTTACTTTTAAATATACTAGTTTAATTTTATTTGATGGTATTTTTCCCATAACAATCAATTTCTCAAAATTTTAAACCATTTTCTAAATATATGTTTATATTTTTTCTGAAACTGTGATGAAAACTCTTGAAAAACGTTTTTGCATTTTCGATAGGGAACAATTTAATGTTCTTTTTTTCCCACCATGTAGTGAACAGCTTAATGGCTAACATCAATTGCAAGGCTTTTTAATATGTACCACATGAATTACCTACGAAAAGATTTTTCATAAATAATGAACCTTATTCAAATATTGCAAAGATGGAAACCTGGAAAACACATAAGCAACACTGACAGTATGTAAATAATTCTTCAAAAGTTCTTGCTGTATAATTTATATTTTGCATTGACTTCGACTTTGCAGGCGCTAAAGATCTGTGTACAAGTTTTATTATGCAAACATGGTCAACAATTTTATGATACAATTAACCTTCACGTAAAATATATTTTCTAAGTCTCTAAGATGTCTTATTCTCCATTATTTTTATATAATTGATCTAACTTACTCCAATTATAATTTAAAGTTTTTTGTTTGAAATAATGCAAAACAAGCGTGAACATATTGATGTATTAATTTTTTATATACACAAAAAGTTTCTTTTAGAAATGCTAAATTTTTTATAATATTTTATTAATACATTTTAATTCTTCCAGTGTCAAATATATGAGTGTTAAACTATTTCATTATGTTTTTAACGATTATTCTTTCTTTTCAAAAGAGAAAATAATAACATTGAGGATGAAAATTGAAAAATTTTGTGTAAACAAAAATATGAAGGAATTCTGTGATTTGTTTAAATAAAATTTTCCCTCAAATAATATAATTATATATCTTTCTATATAATATAATTAAATAATTATAAAAGAAGTTTTATAGGAAAAAGTTATACTAAATTGAATTTGAAATAATCATCAGTTACAGATGGAAATGCTTTTTTTTAATTATTAATACTATAAATAGCTCGGTGGCGTAGTGGTCGCGATTTACGCTCTCATATCACAAATCCTAGGAATATTAAATATACTTTTCTGTCCTCGGGTTGGTAAAAGTTGACTCAACCTTTCATCCCTGCAGTGGGTCGATAAAAACTGAGTACCAAGCATGCTTAGGATCTAAACATTAGGAGTTTCGTTTAATCATTGGGAGTTTCGTTAAACATTAACCACCTAACAGAACATATGCTTCGCACCCTAGGGCTTTCTGTCACGAAAACAGATATGTTGGCCTAAGATCCTTGGGACTGTTGCGTCACTGAGTTTAGCCTAGTTTAATACTATAAATAATGAAAAAAGAATGATTTCAAATCTTTTGGATAATTTTCTTAGATCAATTTTTAAAAAATAATTTTGAAAAGATAAAATGATCTTTTTCCTTCTTCAGTGAAACAAATAGTCTCACAAAGTTAAGAATTTGCAGTCATGGGAATAAAGTCAAGAATTTGAATTATTTTTGATAATAAAAACCCAACATACATTTTTTAAATTCATTTTAGTACTAATTGTCACAATAAGTAAGGAAATAGAAATTGTTCTAAAACTTTTACTTCAAATCAATTTTCAGAAATGATTTTCAAAATATAGCAAGAAATTTCCAAATAAAATGAGAAATAGAAATTATTTGCTTACATAAGACTACTTTAAAGTAATAGTAAAGTATAAAGATCTTGTAATTATTATTTGTAATTTTATTATAATTATTAATTATTATTTGTAATTTTATTTATAATTATTTCTATATTTAAATTTGTTGCTTATAATAACACTAGATTAATCCAACAAGCATTATAAATAAGAAGCAAATGCTCATTGAGTTTCTCACTGATTCATCTGATACTGCTAAATGTAGATCTTAGATACTATGATCTTTAATTGGAAATCGTAATTTACTAATGAATATGGCAACAGTCAATATATTTTGTTTGTATAATGATTTATATTTAATTTGTTAAAGTATGTTATGATTGTAAATAGTTTAAATTTCTCATATTTGTTAGATATAATACAAAGTTCAGAAACGTGGTTTTTTTTATTGTTCATAACAAAGTTGAATTTCTTTACTGAAAACAATCTACACGCATTTTAGAACTTCCAATATTTTCATGATAGATTACATATCTTAAGGAGTTGAATCAAATATAATTTTATGCAAATATTTATTTTATTGTAAAGTAGTGTTTTATCTTACTATATGTTGATCCAAAAAATAAATACAAATTTCGTAGCGAGTAACAGCAATAAAATTAATATTTACCTCTTAGATAAAAAATATTGTTTCATGATATTTTCAGGACAAACAATATGTAAAAGATGGTTATATTTATTTAATGCATAATTTATTTGTTCAAGAAATGAATAGTTTGTTTCCATAATTATCTTTTGTTTCATATATTTTTTATTTTATGAAACAATATTCTTTACATCGAGTTCATTTTTTTAAAAAGAAACGAATGAAACAAAAAATGACAAGTATTTATTTTTTCCATAAGTTAAATTACTTTTACAGTAAAATATAAGCACAATTTTTTAAAATTATGAATTTTCTGAGAACATTTCTTTGTATGCATTTCCATAACTCTTATTTATATATCTTAACTATAATATCACAAAGGTTTACTTTAGATAGATTGTAGTATTTCTAAAACATTTTATACAGTTCAAAATAAAAATTATTTTTTCATATCTTTATCGTAGGTTATCTTCATTAATGATTACATTCAGCTAATTATCTTCATTAGTTTTAATACATTCATAGGAAATAAGGTTATTATTAATTCTATTTAATGTGATAGCTTTACAATATTTTTTTGATAAAATTTAATAAAACCACCAAAAATAGTATAGAAATTTGAATTTTTTCAATAATGTACATTGTAAGAGAGGAATTAGGAAAACTCAGAACTTAAATAATTTGTAGAGAAGTACATGTTTAAATTCCTTTAAGTTGTAAATTTACAAAATAATACTTTTTTTGAAATATTTTTTGTACAATCAATATGTTCAATCATCTACACAAATGTATTAAATATATTAAAAAACTACCAACGCCAAGTGTTTTATCTCATGATTTATTTGTATGAAGGTCTTACGTGGAAAATAATGATGGTTTTCAAGGCATTAAAATTATTTAGGGTTTTGATTGTTTTACATTAAAAATATGAATTAGAATTTCAAATTAAAGTTTACAGCTAAATTAAATGTCGACTTTAATTTGAAATTCATTTAAATAATGAATTAATTGAATATAATAAATTGACAAGAAATGAAAATAACTCAATGGAATATTATATTTAGTTCTAGGGAAACTTAGAATTTATTCTCCATTTATTTATAATTGAATTTTTTCTTTTCACATTTTAAATCAAGTGTTTTGTCGTTTATTTTTTCTTTATTTATAAGGTGAGTTGGGCTCTTTAAAAAGCAGATGCTCTATTTTTATTTCTTTGTTAATTACTTCAAAAACTAAAATCAATTATCTTATATGATTCTGAAGAGGACACTTTTTAATTTAAAAATTTTCTTTGATGCTTGTACTTAACACGAGCACCAACTTTGAGAAAAGGAAGATTAATGGATGGGAGTTTAATAAATTACTGGAAGAAAGTTTATGATATTTTATTTATGATTAATTTCTATTAAAATTAGAGGAATTAAGTTAAGAAAAAAATAATTTAACGAAAAGATTAATTAATAAAGCAAATAATATAACACAAAAACGGGATATCTTACTTTTCAAGATAATATTGGATTAATATTTCCAAAATAAAAACATTATCATTGATGGCTCTTGAGAATCCAATAATATGAAGGCTGTACGTTTATAGGAATAATTTTTTCTACACTTTTTGCAATTAAAATATTTTCAATAAATAAAAAGACTTATATTTTTAAAGAAATTCCTATATTTCCTATTATCAAAAAACGGATTTTTTTTAAGGACTGAAATGTTATTGGTTGTAATAATAAAAAAATTTCAATAGATGACATACTTTAATTTTATACCTGTTTCCAGTGTAAACGTGATTTAATTCCGTTTATATTTAAATAATTTTATCGAAGATAAATTTTTAAATCTAAAAATTCATTTATGATTCTTTGATGATTGCTTATTTGATCAATGATTGCTTATTTCTATCAATTTAATTTTATTTACGTTTCTATGATTTCTGTTAGATTTTATTGAGCTTTTCCTTGTTTCTTTGTTTTTCTTCTTTTTTTTTATAACATATTGGATTAATTTCCGTATCAGTCACTCTTTTTAAATCATGATCTGAGTGAGATTTTATTGACTACCATTTTATCCTGTTTCTGTGAAAATAATCATGGATTATTTTCCTCTTCATTTATTATTATTATTAAGAAATAAATTAATTTCAAAGAATAGGTTTGAGAATGTTTTCAAAAGTAGTTCTTGAGGTTATTTTTAAGACTTAATTGCTTATTTTAAATCAATAAGAATATTTAAGAGATACTTAAATTTTCTTACTACTTAAAAATTAGCAAATAATTTAAATTTCTCTGATAGTATTTTTGATTTCAATTAAAGTATGTGAGTGTTTGAAAAATATTGAGTAACTGCTTATAAATTGAAAATTATAATGGTAGTAAAACTAGTATGTTGAAGGATACTCAAAAAACGTTTACTTTTTATATTTGTATTATTAAAATAAGAATGTTTTCAAGTTTCGGTACTATTTACTCGACCCCTAAATGATCAACTTTTCAGGTACTCGGTTATACCTTCATCCTATAAAATATTAAAGTTTATTGCTTTTTCTTAAGCTCTTCGTGTTTAAAATTGCAAGAGACGAAAAATAGTATCCTTGTATTTCCAACAAGTTCCTTCGGTCATACAGTAGAACTAAACTCTTCAGCATGAAAATAATCATGTTTTATGATTCATTTCAAGGCGAAATAAAGTTAGCCTTGTAATTGGCTATTTCGCTGAAAGTTTATTGACTAGATATTTTCCAATTCTTCATCTATAAATGAGAGCCTGCCATTGGTTGGATGAGCAGATAATATTAGAAGAGGGAATATAAAAATTTTATGACTTTAATGTGGTTTTCTTTTACGATAGTAATTGATCGGTGAATTTGAAGAATAAATGTTAAAGATATAGTAAATAATTTGATGCAGATAATTAATTACCCATTTTAATAGATTTAGTTTAAACATAAACGATTTATCTCTTAATAAACGAACTTATAAGAGAGAAAAAAACTTGCATATAAATGATTTTGATTTTAATGGAATTTTCAAAATAGTTTGTAGTTGTTTTATAAAAAATTATTTACGATACAATTGAGAACATTTATGTAAACACACACACACACATATATATATGTCTATCATTTTTTACGTAGAACAAATAGTTATAACAAATAATAATAAACAGTAACTTCTTTACATTAGCAATTATCTTTAAAGAATAAAAATTTGTGTTTGATTTTGTTCAAACTTTTACTACTTTCTTGCATTTCATTCAATTTCATTTGACTTATTGAATTATTAGAAGACCCGATAGTGACAAAACTACAAAAGACCAAAATAAATTTCTAAGCCTTAATCATCAGATACTTATATTTTATAATAAAAAGCAATTATATTTCTGAAATGTGTTTAAAATTCCTCTTAAAAAAATCACTTCCATTTTCAAGTGATGAACAAAAAAGATGAAAAATAAACTTCCTTAAGTACCTTTTATCTTATTCGGTTAAGTTCAAATCCATATATGAATGTAAAAATAATTCCAATTTTAAGACTCCAAAAGAATATAGGAAATCTAAATGAAGAAAAATGTAATGATATTTTGTGAGATTTATTTAGAAATCGTAAGCTGGCAAATGATAATTGAAAATATAAATAAAATAATGGGAAATATAGATATATTTATTTTTTTTAATGTGGAAGAAAAAAATGTCAAAATGTTATTAGACAGAATATAACTGAATCAAAACTATTTTAAAAATCATAGAATTATAAACATCTAAAGAAATAAGCCACACGATGATATAAGAAAAAGAATAACATTTTACATAAGCCCCCCACCCACCCACCCCATCTCCCCACACACAAGAAATGCAAATAAGAAAGTGAAATACAATCATACTTTAAATTTGAAATTTAATTATATAGTTATAGCTGAGACACATAAAAAATTTTCAAAACGTCTTGAGCAATAACATTTTAACAAATAAATTGTGAGGTTTTCAATGTAAGACACTAATATAATAATTAATATAAATTATAACTTTGCAAAAACATTTATTTGTGAATCATTATTAAAGTATCCAAATACACAAAAATGGTATAAAGCCATCACATTGTCAAATCCAAATAAATGTTATAATTATAATAATATTCAAAACTGAATCAAGTGAAAGTATAATAATACCAACTGTATTTAATCACTACAATAAGAAATTTGAAACAGTAAATATAATTGATAATGATATTAAATTTAAAAAATATATTATTTAAAATGTGAACAATTTAATGATATCCTCTGTATAGTATCTATAAAATGTAGTAATTTTTTCTGATATTTTATTTGACGAACTATGTATTTTATCATAATCAAAATGAAATATCTTGAAATCAAATATGGAAGCTGTATGGCTGTTATCATAATGTAGTACTCATTTCAAAAAATGCGTAAATTTTCTTATTTTACTAAATACTTTAAAATGATTGAATGGCAAGAAAGTACGCATTAACAATTCAGAAAAAAAATATTCATTTTAGTTAAATTTCAATACTAAAAAGTAAATGGACAAGGAAAAAAAAAAGATAAATTAAACCAAATTTGTTAAAAAAAATTAGAAAAATTAAAAGAATTGAAGAAAATTAAAAACAAAAATTAAACTTAGTAACGCCTAGAATCAGTGATAGCAAATCACACACACATACACTCGTTAAAATTTAAATCCTAAAATCTAACTATCTTAAAGAAAAGTTAACTTTGACCTTATGTGCATCTAAGAATGGGGCTCTTTCACATAAGCTACACAACTGTATCTTCATTGTCTTCAATCAAAGAATGATAATTGTTTAATAATTATTGTAGTAAGCAGCGGCTGCTTGGTTGGTTAGGGTGTTCGTTTTCGCTATCGGAAGATGGTGAATTCGAATCACGATCCAAATGAAGATCCACCAAGTTCGCCAATGGTGGCTGGGGCACGTTAAATATGCCGTAGTCGCAATGTCCTCCATGTGAAAGGATATCACTGGAGATGGCAAGCTAAGTAGTCTCTGGTTCTAAATTGTGGAGACACCCAACTGACTGCTTCTATCTAACTGGTAGACCTCAACTAAGGGATAAGTATAAGGAAGTATGCTGGCGCAATAACAAAAATTATTGCAGTAAATGTATTTCAAATAAAATTGTTTCATGTAATATTTATATTAGATCTCTTTTAAAAGTGTTGAAAGAGTGCAGTACTCATTACAAAATATGAGCTAGTTTTTTTATATTTATTTTATTAGCAATAAATAATTATAAAAAAAGTCAAATTTTTCATCTCATCTTATATAAAGAAATCCAATGCTGTTTTATTTTTCAAAATATATTATATGTACTTTAATATGAGACAATTATGACCTAAATTATGTGTATGATTGCATACTTCAATAATGAATTAAAATTCCTAATCTTTTTTTAGTTTAAGAAAATAACTAAATTTTTTTAATTAAAAATTGTCTAGTTAATAAGAAATACCCTCGGAAAATTAATAGATATATTTTTTAATTCTATTAATGTGTACGTATCAATATTCAAAATTATTCATTTTTTTATTCATCAACAAATGGATTAATAAGCACATGGTATTAAAATAAATTAATTTAATTTAGATACATTTCCTTTATAAAAATAATAAATTGAAGTAATTGTGGTAAATATTAAGAAAATAACATGCAAAGATTAAAATAAGTAAGTAAATAAATGAATAAAAAGTATTTCGTGAACAATTAATATTAAAATTATGTTTTCAAATATTATAACACTCAATCGAGTTTCTCAATGTAGATTTTTTATTTTTTACTGTTTCTCATATACTTTTATATCAAAAGAAAAGACTAAAACAGTAGTTAATATAAACTATTATACATTAAAATAAAAAAAAATTAATCCTGTAAAAATGACATAAAAATAAAATTTATCAATTCTTCGTCACTCATTATTTTTTTTTTTGTTTAAAATATTTTTGCTTGAATAACATTATGTTATTATAAAATATTTTACAATTTTAAACGTTTTACACATAAATTAATATAATATGCTTATAAATATTTACTTTTTAAGATTAAACTAAAATAAGAAATTTCACTCACTAAGTGAAAAAGTAAAATTGAGAAGAAATATAAAAACTATTTATTCATATACGAAACTATTTGCGTTATAAAAATCCATATACTGTTTTGGAGATAAAATTTTATCATTTTCTTTCTAGTACTAAATTAAAATTTTGAAAATTTTAATTAAAATGAATAATAAATCATTTTTTTAAAAGTAAATCTTCTATTTATTACATTTGTTGAAATTAATCTCCATATTATTTTTTATAATCCTTTTGCTCTTTTATATGTTTTCGTATCCGCAATCTTATCCGCAGCTTCCGAAGAAAGTTTCAGAACAGTTTATCTTTGCATCATCAATCCTAATCTCTTATCTTCTTTGAGGCCAAGTTTTTCTCTCTTTTCTGTGTGAAGGTAATGATATATCTTTTGAGATTATTGATTTTTTTGGAGAATAGGTGAGATCAAAATAAGTCTTATTTATTTTCTTTATAAATAATTATTTTCGAAACAACTGATATTTCCTATATCACTTGTTTCGAAAAGAATTATAATGAACACGGTTAAAAAAACTAATTTATTAATTTAAGTAGCAATAACAGTGGTTAAAAATTACTTAAATTAATTTCTTGTGTGGTTTAAAATTTGCCTTCGTATATAAAATTATTTGTTTAATCAAATTAAAACTCTTGAAATTAATTCATTGTAATAAAGAAAATAAAAACAGTTTTATCTTTTCATTTATTAATAGATTGTTTATAAAATAACATATATGAACATACATTTAAAAATGATATGGAATTTTAAAATCCTTGCTATTTAGCGATTGTAAATATAGACGTTTTTGGTTCTAATTTACAAAACAGAAATAGTTTCCTCTAGTCAAGCAAACATAATCATATTTTTTTCTGTACTATATTTAAATTCAAAAATCAAAGGTTTCTAAAAGTATTTACTTGAGTTTTTATGAGATATTTAAGATTATTAAATTGAACATAAAATACTTTAACCTCACGTCTTGTAATTCATCTAACAAAGTAAGACAAAAATTAATTTTATTTTCAGGTCATACTCATGGAAATGTATATTATAAATCAGGAACTCGAAATAGAAGAAAAATAGAATATTCATATTTAAGTCTTTCTTTAAAATTGTGTAACATATGCTAAAAAAGAAATAAATTAACATTTTTTTGGAAAACAAAAAATTTGTAACATGTTTAAATTAAACTTTTAGAAATCTATTTTTCTTTTAATTTAAAAAATACCAAATACATGTTCAAAATTTTTTATACATTTTGCTTGAAGAAAATATAAAAAAAGAAAATATTTGGTGAAACATAACTCAGTTAAAAAAATCTTGTTAATGAATATTTAATTAGGAATAATAATTTTGATAGTTCATTAGTCTGAAATATAAGTAAAATAATAGATACATTTCTTTATGCAAAATAATTTTTAGTAAAATAGTATATAGCGTTTCCTAAGTTCACTGTGCTTTTTATGATTTTATCCA
This sequence comes from Latrodectus geometricus, assembly GCA_026290005.1. Classification (NCBI taxonomy): domain Eukaryota; kingdom Metazoa; phylum Arthropoda; class Arachnida; order Araneae; family Theridiidae; genus Latrodectus; species Latrodectus geometricus. The sequence continues at coordinate 351,232 of JAPDSC010139371.1, forward strand.
TACATTTTTTTGATTAAAATAAGTTTTAAATAATAAAATGCATTTTGATTTAAATATTATTCAAATACTGTTTTGCAAAAATAAATAAGAAAAATTCGAAAAATAGAGTGGTATCTATAAAACATAAATTTGTTAATAAATTCAATATCATTTGCTCATTGAAAAATAATTTTTTGAAATAGCATTTTTCAGCTCAAATAGCAATACTCTGGAATATAATCTTGATGAAATAATTGTCTTCTGTAACTTGATTTTTTTTCAAAGTTCTTAAAATCTTTTAAAATTTTTCCGACTTTTCCTATACAGTGAAAATGTTCTAATAATATAAAAATCTTGGAATAAACTAACAATTAAAACGCTCGTTTCATTTCTATATTTTGATACTTTTAAGAAGTATCAGTTTTGGTATTCTTTTGATGAAGTTTAAATTATAGAGTTTTCATTTTAATTATTTAGAAAGTTTTTTACTTCAGCCTATTATTTTCCTAAATTATTTTGGAATATTCTCATCTTGAGCTTATATTTTGTGACATAGTTTTTATAGCTTTAGAAATGTATGTATCTGTTATAGTGCTTAATACATGATATTAATAATTTTATCCTAATAAAAGAAAATAGGTATTTTGGATAAATATTTTTAGGAAATCTGAATCAATTTATAATACGTAGATTATTTTTTTTAAGGAAGCATAAAATACCCAAAATAATTAAGGTGTAACTCTTCTCAGGTATAAATACCACTGCCCGTTTGAATATACTTTTGTGGTTTAAGTCTTTATTCTTTAGTGGCTATTTTTTCATGACTTTCTAGGATATTTTGTACTTTGTAATTATAATATTTTGTGAGATTTTTTCCTCTTTCTCTCTCTCTCACACATATGTTTTATTATCTTTTAGTCCCCTGTGTTTTTTGTAGTAGGTTCAGACTATTCATGTCAGTTTTATAATTACCATTTTCTTTGAAGTATATTTTAAAGGCTAGAAAACGTCTAACTTAAATTTTCTTAATAATCCAATTTATCTATTAGTCCAAAAATTTCAACAAATGCCAAATTAAATTTATAAAATTAGGTATCATTTATAATATTCATTTGACACAAAGGATCATTTGATGTAAAATTTTGCAAACTGCTCAAATTTATGTGTTAATTAAATGTGAAGAGTACATTAATGTTTACTATTTAAACATTGAAAAATTATCCCAGTAAAAACATGTTTATTATTAGTTGGTATTACCCTAATATCATGAAACATTTAGTCTACTAAAATGTTTTTGCATTTTTATACAAAATCAAACATATCAAGTAAACGAAGATTTAAGCATGAATGTGAATCATTTTATTTAATATATTTATACTATCATATAGATGACTGAAATTTTGCTTAGTGTACAAATAAACTGTAAAACATTAAAAAATTTATTAAAAGTTTGTACAGAAATAATGGTAACTAAATTTTTTTATGTTGATTTGTTACCCAGAAAAATATTCCAAAGTAATTTCAATATCTATCAATATTTAAAAAAATATTTTAATTTTATTTATCAAGAAATAAACATAGCAAACATAATTTTGTCATTAAATTAAATACAAAAAATAATCTGTCAAATATTAATAAATTATATTTATCACTTTTAAAATTTGTATAAAAGTATTCATTTATGGGGGTACCAGAGACGTGATACTTATGATTATATTAGAAATATAATATCCAAACCTTAAGAATTGAATTCTTTTAGCAATAATAAAAATTTCTGACATGAATGTTATTTCTTTTATTTCTTGAAAAAGTCTTCTGCTATAAGCACTTTGGGAGAAAGCGAAATGTGATACGCACTTTAAATAAACCCTCGCTATTTTTTCAACCAAGCCATTGAGATAGGGAAGAATTTCATTAAAAAGACTTTTAGAATGCATATTCGATCTAAAAATGCCGCTGAGATTTAATCAAATTCTTAAAAAAGGACAATGCTATATGTTCTTTCTTAAATGCTTCGTGAAAAATCCCTCCTGCTATGCATAAACACAGACGCTATCGTTACAAAAACCAATTTAAATACTTTTTAAACAACGTCTTGCTATAAAATGAACAATTTCAGATGTTCCAAAAACTCATGCTTGACAGGTGTGACAAAAAAATATCTGTGAGTCGGTTCCAACAGTACTATCAGATGGAAAATTTACCTTTTTAAACCTTATCTTTCAATAATATTCTAAAAATGGAGCGTTTATGAAAGTGTGAAGAATTTCCTTAATGTTGGGAAAAAAGACGATACCTTATCTTCTTTATTTTTATTGTTGACTTTTTCGAATGTTTTGACATTATACTCTTTATGTATTACAAGACAAGATAGTTTGAACTATTTCAATATTGAGTAAATAATGATGAGTTTATAAGGGCATTTAATGCTTAGAAAAAAATAAATAATTTTGTTTTAAAAGCAAAATAAAACATAACATAAAACTTTTATATTTTAATAATATAAAATTGCAAATTTAAAAGCAAAAATTATAAAATTGTTTCAAAGAGATAAAAATAAATAGATTGAAAAATAGAAGGGCAGTTTTCAGATCTTTTATTTAATATGTCCAAAATACAATAAATTCTGATAGAATTGAATATTGTGAGCTAAAAATACATACAAAAATTTAAAAAAGGTAAATGATTATAGGTTACTTATAACATGCTATTTATTTATAAAATGATTCAGAAATCAGAAAATATTAAAAAAAAATTAAGAGGAAAGAGAAACACAAGAAAGATGAGGTTTACCATGAATTTGTTTAAAAATAAGTTGTCTCTGTGGAAAAAATAAAGATTTTAGTGACTAGAAAATTGTGGAATGATTCTTGATTTCACTAATGGAGATGTTTTATAAGTAAAAAAAAAACTGTTAATTTTAGTTAAATTTTTAAAATAGTTTTTATGTAAATCATGAAAGTTTGTATGGTCACACTTTGGTCTAACCATGAATAAATTAATTGATCAGAAAAATCTTCAGACATCTTCTGTTCCTTAAGCTAACTCGTATCATATTTGTAATTCTCACTCAATATGAAACAATTATTTAAAAAAATATGAGTTACAAAACTAAAATAGTGAAGAGGAGTGTAAAAGAAAAGAAAATCATTTAAAAAAATTTCTTTAGTAAATTATAATTGACAATTTCTTTTACATAACTATACTTCATATTATGTTTAATAAAAATGCGTATAACAGATATATCAACAAATTAGTCTCGGTGTGTGTGTGAGATTAGAAATATTATTTTTAAAATAAACTTTAATTAAGACACATGTCGGCTTGAAAGAGAAAAATTATGCTGAAATTTGAAGTGGAATTACGAGATTTACGGTAATTCCTCTTTTCTTTCTATTTGGTGGTTTGTTTTAATTTGATTATTTTAAAATTAAGTTCATAAGCACTGATATATATTAAAATAGACTGTACAATGAATTAACAATATCAGTTCTACTGATTATTTAAGACCCAATAAATTGAATATATTATTATATTCAATTTATGAATAATGATGAAATCTGATCATTAACTAATAATAATTCATGTAAACGTTGTAGTGTATTTTATGTTGTACAAAATGTGAGGTATAATTTTAATGAATATCATAACATCCTATCTATATTTCTTTATTTTAATTCTGTAATCAGATTAATCTATTAAATTAAATAGAAATCACCAAAACTTATAATTATAAATTTTACAGTGTAACTAATACTTTGTACGATTTACCGATCTCTTATGATACGATGATAAAAAAATACTTTTTTTAACTGAAATATAATTATAACTTTTCCAATAATTTTTTTAACAGGTTAAACAAAACATCATAATTTAATTAAATTGAATACTTGAAGCAAGCCATGTTTTAATGATTTTTGACATTAAAAATATTATGCTAAATAGATCTTTTTAATGTTTTTTCCTTAATCATGCTAAAATGAATTTTAACTGATGTGTCATTGGTAGGCATAAGCAATAAATTTAGATAGGAAATTTATCAAGTTTGAGAATATTATTTACAAATTATTTTATACGATGTTAAAATATACTTTCTAAAAAATAACTATTACTATTTATGATAGCTATCAAAGTATGAGTTATGTACAAATTACTGTACTTATATTCTAATCAAAAATATCTTCCTGATAAGGATTGATAACTTATCTCTAGTGTAGAAATAAATAAATGATTTGAAAATAAAGAATTTTATAAATTTTCAAGTTATTTTCCTTAAAACTTAATAATTTTAAAGCTGATTATTTATTTTAAGCCTACGTATTTATAAAAATACAAAAACGGTGTATTCAGACAAAATACATTTTTAAATAACAATATTAATGCCATACATGTGCAATCAATTAGAGTATTAAAGTACAAAAAAATTTCTAATAATTATTGTAATAGTAAACTGGAAAATAATTAACATAAAACACTTTCAACAGTTTATATATTTTTCATGACAAATTTTTAAGCTGTTATATTTTTGTTTAATAAGTTAATTAAATTTTGAGAATTAACTTAATGCGCAAATTTTTTTCTCGATCCAAAAAAACTGTAAATTCTTAAAAATAAAATTTTTTTTTTATTTATTAGAGGTAGATAATCGTCTATAGATTATTTCAGCAATAAAACTATTTGAATAATTTCAACATGAACTATTTGATTAATGCAATATTTTTACTTAATATGTGTAAGAAAATCCAGTAAATTATACATAAGATATTCACATTATGAAAAAGGGCAAATGTTATTGAGTAAGATCTAAAAAACTATCAACATTTTAAATATTAATAAAATATATTGCATTATATCTACCAAGATGATGTATGAAACTGCAATTTTCTTTTTAAATGTTCTTTGTACTGAAATATAAACTACAATGTAATAGTTGCGAGAAATTAAGCTTAATGTTCAACCTATTAAATTAATCCGTAAAGGATTTTCTCCAAGATTAATAATAATTTTTTGACAAGATATAACTAATTTTTATTGAAAATAAAATTAATTTTCATACAGTATATAACTAGTTTTCTTTCAAATATAGCTCTAATTTTTGCGCTTAAGAGGTTAAATCTGTAAAATTCTGAGTTTCGCACATTGAAAAACAGCTGGTATGTGAATCCAATTGATATTAATTATAAAAATTCGAGTTGCAAATCTGGCTTGATTATTTTACAATTTATCTTAAAAGTTGAATGTACAGTGCTTTGGGTTCTATCTTTTGCAACTTCTGGATAGATTTCATTATGTATGAAAAAACTCTTTTGGAAAACAAAGCAAGATGTTAATTTAAATGTCTTGAAATAACTTCCAATTGCTAAACATTTGTTTCACTATTACATACTTCTTAAATTTTGTGAATATGACTTTTTACATTTGAAAAAAGAACTTCCTGATAAGAAAATAATGTTGCACATTAAAAAAAACCTGAGAACTTATAGGTCTTTCCTGATTTGACGTTAAACATGTGTTTCAGTTTTTCTCTAAGGTTTTATTCTGGTATTATTCACATCAGAATAATAATTAGCAATATTTTATATTTAAATTGCAATAAATTATCTGTAACATATTAAGTCAATTTTGAAAAAAATATCAGTATAAAATACGTTTTAACATTACTCTGACCAAAATTCAAGAGATGAAATTTTCTCATTCCTATGCTTATGCGTAAAAATTCCTTATTTAAAGTAATATTTATAATTGTAATTGTATAAAATAATTTTCGCTTAGAATTGCTGTTTATTTGAAAGTGTTAATTTGTTTAAAAATTACTTTTCTATAAGCCATATATGAGCCCAATTTTACAAATTTCGACGTTTTCTCTTCTTGCTAATGTATTCTGACAGTAAAACTTTTTTGAAGTTTTTAAGCTTTGGAAAAGAAAATATTCTGAAATGATAGACTTTATTTCTTCAGTTTTATATATAAACCTACTGTTATTGAACATAATATATATAATAATGTTTAATATAAAATACCTATTTTTTGTTATTGTCATTGAAAGGATTCTTAAATGACTGATGAAAATACTTTAAATATGTACGAAGGCTAAAATTTGTCTATCATTCATCCTATTATAAATTGTTTCCTCAAGACATTCTTTTTTAAAAAAAATCTTTTTGTATTATCTTTATAGACTATTTGTAACATCACAAAAATATGCACTTTTTATTGTATGTTCTTTTTATTGATATTTTACATGATTTTCATAGAATTAAATTGTTTTATATATTAGTAAATCAGTGTTTCAGTATTTTTGATTTTATAAATTGATGTGTCTTCATTATGATTTTAATTAATTTATTTATGTTATGAGAATCTGTTTCCATGTTATTGCTCATGAGAACAAAAATTTTGTAATATTATTTCTGATCGAGTATATGATTACTTTGTTCATAATTAGTTTATATATAACATACATTTTGGAAATATTACATAAGATAAATTAAATTTTCATTTAAAATTTTAAAATTTTAATGTGACGCACAACTATAAATCAAAAGGTGGAGAATACTGTATTACATTAATATTAAATTACTGATTAGCGATTGATACGAATTTTAAGTGAACAGATTGAGCCTGTTAATTTTCAAGAGAGGGGATCATAGATTACAGCGTATAATTTTCGAGAAAAAAAATTCAGTTTTTAAAAATAAAGATCTTTACATTTAACTTCGTTCAAAATTCTGTTTTGCAATACAAAATTACGTCTCAGTGCACATAAAATAAAAACAATATGAATGATGTGTTAAATGCTTAAAAATTTCCTTTAATTACGAAGTCATTAAACATTAAAGTCAGCACTCCTTTTATTCTCGCATTTCCATTAGTGGAGAGCCAGGAAAAGTATAAAAACACTTTGCAGAGAACAAAAATAAAACATTTTTGAAAATTGAAAGAAAAACAATAATAAATATATGGACTGCAGTATGTAGATAAAGATGATCCGATACCGAGTATAATTTTTCTTTAATGTTAGAAGTTACGTATTCATAGCAAATTTAGAAGGTGGAAAGAGTCATGAGTCTCTGTTCTAGAAGCGGAACTGAATTTTACATGGCTTAATCTACTTACGTAGTGCATAAGAAACTTTATAGATAGTTAAAATCAGCGTCAATTACGGTTGAATAACATAACGCTTTAATTAAATTTTAATCAATTTTTAACTTGAAGATTAACATGATGACATACGTTTGAGTCCAGTCCGATCTCAGCTGTTCTTATTTCAACCACGGATCACAAAACTCACAGAACAAAGAAATTGAAAATTTTGTTTATATCGATTATATTAAATATTTATATATAAAAATCCTTGTTACCTTTGTTAGTGATATTTGTAAATATATTGAAAAACTTCCTACGAAATAAATTTTATCTTAACGTCATGATAGGCAGCTTATTTATTCATAAAAAGTTAACCTTCAGATAAGAACAAACATGATTTAAAAAAATAAGTTGAGCTTTTACATTTTTAAATAGAAGTTTGGTTAACCGTTTACTTTCAGGAGATTATTTCTCTCCTTCAACATTCTCCCCTACACGCTTTTATATGTGTGTGATTAAGTTTAATGTTTTTTCATCACTCTAATGCTCTGCCTCAGCTCTTGCCAAAGCCGAAAACCTCTTTCTTTAATGAATCAGAAAAGCAGGAGTGGAATCCAGGAAAAGAAAATAAAAAATATCTAGAAAATTCTTTTCACGATGAAAATCTTCAGGATTCCCTACGAGAAATAAAAAGGAAGAAAAATTCTTTAGCACAATTCGCTATTTTAGATTTGCTAGAAGGTAATAAGTTATGACCGTAACCTTCTTACATTACTGGGTTCCACTTTAGGTATAATCGTTTTGATGGAGATTTAGGGCAAGCTAAGAAGCAGCTGACACTATCTCAAGAGATTTGAAGACTTTTGTTTTAGCATGTTCTCTCCTGAAGAAGGTTGTTTTCTGCAGTGGGGGTGGATAACAAAAGGTATTTTTGGAAAATACCTAGCTTAAAATCTGTTAGAAAAATGTTTTTTTTCATTAAAAAAGTGATTTTTCTCATAAACTATGGCTGTCAGCTGCTTCATTTCAATATAAAAGCTAGTTGAAGTTTTGTATTTGATTAATGAGATCAGTTCTTATACATAAAAAGGAAGCAGAATGGCTTTTTATTTTATTTCTAATGACCTGTTACAATTATATACATTAGGAAACTGTTAAGGAAACTTCTCTCACATTTTATAATATTGAGAAATAATGAAGTGGCTTGTTTAAATCCTCGTATTTTTAAATAAATCGCACATCGAATAAAGTTGATTTTAATTAAATGAAAGTTTTGGATCATCAAGACTTCCTTCTTGCATTTTAAACAAAATAATTGGATTTATTAAAATTGAAATTTATTATTCTTTTTCTAAAAATAAAGCAACAAAAAGGTTTTAGTTTCATGCGAAGGGAGTGTTACAGAAATTAATCTCCAAGAATTACTTTAAATTAAAAAAGTTAACAAATAGTTGTAATTAATAAAATACTTATTTTACCGACAACCTGATTCAGAAGTTAAGCTCTTTAATGAATTTCAACGAAATATGCTTTATTGCGGATTAAACTAAACTTCCGTTCAAAGTTTCAAAAAATATCTTTTTGTATTCCCTCACAAATTGTTATAAAATTAATTAAAAAGTGAATGTAAATTAATTGAAATTTATTTATTATCATTTGTTTCACCCAATTTACATGAGAAGATAATTAATGTATGAGTAAATATCAGTTCATAATTTTTTAGATATTATGTTAAAATTGATATTTTTGTATAATAAATGATTTTTATTTCTAAAGTAAATTGCTGTATATTTGAATTATTTATTAGGATTTAATAATTTTTATTGGAAAATTATTTTAAGTAAAAGTAATTGAATTATTTAATTTAGAATTTATGTCTCTTTAACAATGTTCATGTTTCATTGCTTATTATTTTGACAGAAAACTGAAAAGAATATCTTATACTAATAACTCTAGTTAAATAATAATAAATCAAAAATTTAAAAGTTTATCTTATTATAAATTCAATATACTTCAAACAATCCCATTACTTGCAGTTTTCCAATCGTTAATAATAAATAAATAAAATTATGTCTCGAAATTACAATAAAATATTACTTGATTCCCTAGTTCGCAATTAAAATGGATTTACTACCACTTTTACATGACAATATAAATATTTCTACTTTATCTATGAAAAAAACTTATATGGGAAGACATTCCTGTAAGTAATATATTAAAATATTATACGTGATTCTTCTTTCTCTTAGGTGCATGAAATTTTGTTTATATGTTCACTGATTCTAAAAAATGATTTGCTAAAAAATTTAAAAATCAATATCGAATTTAAAACTGGAAGAACTAATTAAAAATTAAATTTAACTGTAAAGTTATTTTTTTGGATTATCTGTGAAACTGATTACAAATTAATACATTTTTGAATATCTCATGATATTGTGCATTAAACGTAATTAAAAAAGTATCAATAAATTATTCATCACAAACAAATTTAACAAAACTAATAAGATTGTACTAATGAATTATAATTAAAAAAAACATTTAAATAATTTTACAACAAGCAAATGAAAGACGCTGAAATTAATTAGAAATAGAGTCATAGGATTCAAAAACTTTTATTCCTCTCAAAAGAATATAAAAATAAATTAACTTCAAAAGAATTGAAATATTTATACCCAATAATCAACTATTAATCTCTAGATTATGAAGCTCATCTACACTAAAATTCCTCAACATTGTCTTAAATTTACAACTATTATCTTCAATTTTCAATCCACGACTAATTTAATGCATTTTATATCTAAAAGTCCTCTATTCTAATTCGTATTCAAATCGTTTATTCATTATTTGACATTTTCTCATTTTGATGAAAAGTGATGTTCAAAAATAGAACTAAAATGTTTTCATCAAAGTTGATGTTTTAAACTCTGAAATTTTAAAATAGGTGTTTTGGAATGAACAAAAGCTGTATTTAAACATTATTCCCTTGAGATTAATATAGTAAACAAATTATTAATGCCTTTTTATATTAAATTAAGTTGAGAAAATTTTACCGTTTAAAACTCTAAAATTTTTAAATCTAAGTCCAAAAAATTTAAAATTTAAAATATTACACTTTAAATCAACCAAATAAAGATAATCACCTAAACATTTTGCTTAGGTGATTAGTTTAAAATTACTTTATAATTTCATTTTATAAAAGCAAAATTTTATTTATTTATTATTTTCAAGATATTATTGTAAAAATAGCTCACGAAGTCATAATTACAGATTTTAAATTTATTCATCAACACTTTTTCAAATGTTTAATTGAATTCATGAAATGGTATTCATATACAATGCAATTTAAAATTATTAAATCAAAATAAATTTAGAATTTAGGAATTTTATAAACAAATAAAAGAAAGTGTGATGAAAACAATGTAATCTAATTTTGAAAATATAGTAATAATTTTGTAAAATACTAATTTTCTCCACATATCAGTAATCAAATAATTTAAATAGAACTGATTTTTCAAAGGTCATGAAATTCATTGCACTAAAATATCAAAATTTCAAATAATTTAAAGAAGAAAAATATTTTAAATAAAATATAGGTAAAAAAACTAAGAAATTAACCCTTCTGTCTCATAAATATACATTTCAGTGTATTCAAATAAGAAAATAGTTTGTATAGTTGAAATAAGTTGTATAATAAAATAGTTGAAATATAAATATTGTTTTATTGCAGCATATTATTTTTTAACTAAATCTGTTTTTTGCGAACATATTTGTATAATAGTATTTTTGTGAATTGAAATTTATTCGATATATATACATTTGATATGTCATTTTGTTTACATATTAAACGAGAATTAGAGAGGGGTATATGATTTAACATAAATATTTTAATTTGTTGGTAAGAAATTAAAATGTCATTGTAATGTTTAGTGATAAAAATATTTTTAAATACAACTGAAATTTTTATTATTTGCATCATTGTATTGTCTGATTCATATCAAGAAAAATAACTTTCAATTTCGTAAGAAATCAGCTATACTTATATTTAAAAATTTTATAACCTTATTAATGAGAAAAATAAGACTTTATAATTCCTTTATTAATTAGCAGGATGTCCTTTAATATTTTTTATAGAAGTATAAATATGCTTACATAACACTGTACTATTAATTACATTTTAGTATCAATGTGTATTTTCTTCATCTTGTATATCGAGAAATGATACATATAGAAGTAAGAGATGAAGAAAGATGAACTTTGAAATGATAAATGACAGTTAGAAGTCACAACTAGAATGCTTGGTTCTGTGCTAGTGACACCAAATGGTGAACAACAATGGATACCTTCCTAAGCGTCTTTCTTTTAGAATAGAAGAGAGTATAGAAAAAGATTTATCTCCCTGATTTTCCTTTCTCACTAATTATTTCTACTGCATCCAGTCTATAATAAATATTTTTTATACACAATACATAGTATATTCAATTCATCATGTACTAAAACTAGAAAGAACTGTTAGCAGGAATTATAAGGATTATTTGTTTGTAATTTAATATTAGCACTTTTGTTCTTTTATGTTAATATATTAAGAAAAAATCCTGATGATTACTTAAAAAAATACGCACACCTTTTATGTATAAATAAATACATAATGTTTTTTTTTATATATTTTTTTACATACATATCCTAAATTTCATTGTATTCAATTGTTTTCAAAGATGCATAGGTCTACTGAGTGTCAGGGAAACTATTGAACATGTGAAAATATTCAATTGGAAAGAAAATTTGTATTCAAAAATGTGTAATAAACTATTATTATAATTTACACAAGGATACTATACTTAAAGTATAACTTTTGTTTATTGGAATTATCATATAAATCTTCTATTAGAATTAAAGAGGGGTATATATCATATATTCCTCTCTAATTCTCTTTTAATATGTAAACAAAATGATACATCAAACCTTCGACATAAAAAAAGTAATAGAAAAGAAATAAATAATTTCTACCACAAGAAAATAAAAATTATTAACAATACTTTTTCTTTCTTTTGATGATTGAATGCCATATAAATAAATTGAGATGACTTCTTTAAAACGATTAGGAACGAAAATAATTTAATTATTACTCACTTTTCATGAACTATTAGAATTTGATAAATAATGATATATTTCTTTTATCAGTAATCATTAACGTAATATTTATTGTGATATATTTAAAGGAAATAATGAAATAAATTACTGAACATAATCTAATGTGTTATTTAACGAAATAATAAAATGAAAGTGTTCAAACGAAATATATTTATTTTGAGTTTACTTACATAACGAGGCATAAGAGCGTAGAAATTTATACGCTTTCAAAAAGTGAAGAAACTAATGGAATAAAAAGATTATTAAATATCACATTATTAATTGATTTACTCAATTCTTATCCTATTACATGTTATTAATTGAATTGTTCAATTAATAGTATGTTTCTTTCAAATTAATGTAATCAAACAGACCATAAAAAGATCCATTTATGAAAGTAAATTTTAGCTTTTAGAATAGATATTTAATGAATTTCATTGTGTTTCAAATTTAATCATTGTGACTAAAAATGCTTATTGCTCATTTGGTGATAAAGTATAATTGAAATATTATGTATGTATACATATATATAATGGTATTATTTCCTTATTAGAGGGGATTGAATTGCACAATTGTTTCAAACCTGATGAATCAAATACTTAAAAATATATATCTTGAATAAAACACTATGAAGGAATAAAAAGTTCTTGATTCTATGTCAGTGAGAGAACAGCAAGTAATGTAAAATGCTCAACTTCAACGCGTAAGTTGAAGTTGCGCATTGTATATATATATACACACACACAAATTTTAGAACATATTTAAAATGGAAACATTTATATGAATGTGAGATTATTTGAATTCCCTATTTAATGATGATATACAAGGGAAAATAAATTTGATTTCTATGATGATTACGAGTTTAAAATTTTATTAGAATCTCGTATAGATCGATTGTACGAATTTCAATTGTTCCGTGAAAAAATGTCTTTTAAGATTTATTTTATTTCAAAGAAGATAGTCCACGAGAATTTTATGCTTGCATTTTATGTAAAAGGTCAGTGTTTATTATGTAGATAAGGGCTTTTAATTTTAATAATCTTTAGTCTAAGGATAGTTTCGAATGATACTCGAGGTGATACTTAATTTGATACAATTCATACATCATTTTTATTTCTTTTTAAGAAGTAATGTTGAAAGTTTTATGTAATAATTATACATATTAATATTGGACAAAACATTTTTAAATGAGCTTAAGTATATTTTTATATAAATTTGCTTCAGGAACTCTTGTTGTTTCATAGCTCCGGTGTAAGATTTAGGAGAAATACTATTTGATGATGAGATATTTTACATAAGAGTACTATTAAATTTTTTAATTTTATTAATCATAATTCTAAATTTTATATTTAATTTCGGAACAGCTTTTAACATTTTTGCTGAAACCGTACAGTTCTAATTTTGTTGTTTCCTGACACATTTTATTTAAAATAGATGAATCTGAGGGAAGTGCCATTTGTCAGCAAATTTCAGATTGTTTAAAAGGACTTTATGTCAAAATGACCAACAATTATACAACGTAAGAATATTCTATAACTCTTTTATGAATTTTTGTTCATCAATTATACTTTATCAATTAATAAATCTGAAAATATTAACATAAATTTTCTCTTTTATTCATATTAAATTCAGCTTGTTGGATTACAAGACAGTTAAAAATTCATGCTATTTCATACTTTATAATTCATGCTTTACTTCACACACTTAATAACTCATGCTTCTTCAAAATTTCAAGAAAGAATATATTATATGAATTGCAATGCAATTTCCATCACTTCCTGCTATGCATGTAATTTTAATAATGAAAATACAATGATTCATTTTTCAATTATGAATATATGTTGCATTAAACTTTCACATTAATTTGAGGTTTTTTTTTAAAAATACCAAAGCTATCTTTAGCGATATTTATATTTCTGTCATATTGAAGCATATTGAAGCAGATTATCGACTACTTCTTAGGATAAATAAAAATACACTTAGAGGAAATTTTCAAATATTTTTCCAGAAACGTACAAAATTGATTAGCAGATATAATTTTTGTCGTATGATCAGCAGACATACGATTCTAGATAGTCTCATAGAAATAGAAACAGTTAATTAAAAGGCGATTATTTAGGAAGAATGTAAATTTAATATGGGAGTGCCTATCGATAAATACGTTTTTTTATTAGGATGTTCTTTCATTTTATTAATGCATTTTAAATAATAAATATATTCTATATTTTTATATTAATTTGTTCATAAAAATTTGTAAAACATATGTTGGACTTTTTAAAAAAATTATTATTAGGTTAAAATATTTTTAAAATAAGAAGATATTCATAGTTACAGCGAATTAATAGATATTTAATTATTTCATTTATCCCTTGTGCTTACTAATTTTATAGGGATACTATTATAAAAGAAGATTAGTTATAATAGTTGAGGGATTAATTATTTTCATTCATAAATGTAAAAAAATATATTAAAAAAAGGATATTTTTTGCTACATTTTAAATTAAAATATTGATCGAATAATTAATTACAGGAGACTGTTATCTCAACAATTTTTTATATGCTTATTATTTACAAATTTAATACTACAAAAGAAGCTTAATCATGTTAGTTGTGGATCAATTATTACCTATATTCGCATCACAAGAAAATTAAATATTTATATTTTGATGTAATTATTTTTGTCAAGTTTTAATCAATTATGCATTATTGTAAAATCGTTAGCTTCTTAATTAATTTGCTTATTATTATTTACTTATTATTTAAAAGAAATTACTATGAAAAAAATTTATTATCATACATTTATTGTAGATGGATTATTTATCTTTATTCCCAAGCTTTCTACAGACAGTTTTAAATAAATAAATTGAAATTAAATTTTTTTTGCTATATCTAAGACGAAATATTTGTTTTCACTTTAAATATTAAAAAAAATGCAATTACATGCTAAATAGTTTTTAAAATTACTGTTGCTAATTTATTATACTGAGTCAAATTATTCACTAATTATTGCTTCTTAATGCAATAATAATCAGAGTTAGGATATAGAATAGTTAGGATAGTTAGGATATAATTAATATTTTTCTATAAATAAATTTGTTTCTATAAAACTTCACCTATAAATGAACTCTGATGACTCAAAGATTCTTGAAACGTATTAATTAAATAAATAATTTAAATAGGAGAAGACTCATGAAATTAGAGCCTTATTGTAATAATTCACATGTAAAATATGCCAAAATAATTTAAGTTATATCTAAAAGGAACCATATTTTATTAATGAGAAAGTGAACACCCCTTCAGTTAAAATAGTGTATAGTGTTAATAGAAAGGTCTAAATTATAAGAATAGACAAAAATGATATCGTATACTTTTTCATATGGATTATATAAAGAATTGTGATTATAAAACGAAAAAGACTAAAAATATCAAATAAAAAAGAATTAGAAAAAATAGAAAATAAATTATGAAATTTTAATGAATGACTGTGTTTGAAGAATAATGATAATGAAGTTACGTTTTGCAGAATGAAAGATTGATTGTTGAAAACCAAATTGAAGAATGGTTAAATGTTGATAATGACGAAACCAAGATTTTTATATATAAGAGGTAGATATATTTTGTAAAAAATTTGCGGTTATTTATAAATTATAGAAAATTGAAGAAGAAAATTTTTAAAGAAGTCATCTACTCATTGTCTACCATGATTCCCTTGCGTCACGTGCTTAGGTATAATTTTATACGTTATGCGCGAAACATTCAACGGCATCTAATGATTTTAATAGCTGAACATGTTACTTTACGCTCTTAGATAGTATCAGATAATGGCGGGTAGCACGTTGAATATATTTTGCTTATTTGAGACTCATAAATTGTGTAAAATTTTGTTCCGTGGGGGTATTATACTTTCTCTAGTGGTGGTGTTTGTAAGTAATTTTGTTTTTTGACACACAAATAAATTACAGCATACAGCTCCAATTATTATGATATTTTGTTTTTTGTTTTTATAACAGAATTATTTTTAAAGTACTAGTTTAATTTTGGTCACTATGTGGACCTTTTTTTCCTCTTGACTTGGAAAATAATTTTTTCTTGTAATCGTAGCTGAAAAAGAGCATAAATTATAATCCATTCATTTTTAAATTTATATTTTAGTAATTCTAATAGAACAGAATTATTTATTAGATTTATGCATACTTACTTTTGTTTTAGATTATAATCCTTATAATTATCTATGTATGTTCTGTAAAGATTATTTAGGCTTTTGAAG
>JAPDSC010139371.1:382690-447870 GCA_026290005.1 Latrodectus geometricus
AGTATTTAATAATAGATTTAGTATTTAATGCTAAAGTCTTAGGAAGTCTTTTCATAACGTATTAAAACAATTTATTGAGATTTAGAGAATGATTTGAATTGTAAAATCAAAACACAATAGAGAACATGGACTTCGAAATCAATATCTAAATAATTCTTGATTCAATAACTAATTATGGCTAATTTTAATTTTTTTGATAAATTACTCCATTGAATTAAATTTTATTTTTCACAGAAATTTAGAAACCCACCCAAGTGCATCTATTCTTTCAAGTTTTATATTGTATCTATAAAAGGACATGCAATTCAATGAATAAAGAGCATAAGTCATTTCAGCGCAGCTTTAGACACGTACTGAATGCAAGTGTCGAATAAATATATTAACTTCGGGACACAAGATCGTAATGTTTTCTTCAGAAAGCTATAATGTCCTCAACTTATTAAATTAGATATAAGATAATCTTATTAATAGTTTACTTTTATTACAACTGCGTTTATAGTTTTTAGATAAATTTCAAATTTTTGATATTTGATAAATAAGTGTATTAGTGTAATTTATCTATTTGTTAGAGTAATTTAGAAGTTTTAAGTACTTTATTTTATTAACTACTACTTCCATTGATTTAAAAGTAGAAAAGTCTATCAAAAAAGTTATTTTCTATTAACATTTTATAAAACTAAAATGAACTGACAGCTGTTACATTACTAAGGATACAATAAAATTAATGTAACTTTCTTATAGCCATCATATTTTTTTTTAAAAAAATAACTTATAAATCTCATATTGTCAAATGATTTGAAATGAATTTTTAAAAATTGTTTCTCTACAGAAATTTTTAAATATCAAAAGAGGCTTTAAAAACAAAATAAAAGTTTTCTTAAAAATGCGAATTTTATTATTGAATACTTATAAAACTTTTTTGTAACATTTTGATTACATCTACTATTTTATAAAATTTAAAATAATTTGTTTTCATTTTGGTGTCAAAGGCTAAAAATGATTTTTATTGATTATACAATTTTTCAAATGTTGATGAAAATTAAAAATATTTATATTTATGCTTTTAATATTAAATGTAAATAATAAATACTTAAGAGATTAAAATCAAAAATAAATCTCTGTATACTTTCTGGGATCGAAAACAGAATCTATTCTGCAGTAGCATAGATGGGTATCCATTGTTGATCGCAATTTGATGACACCAGTCAAAGGCAGAGACGTGAGTTCGGTGCCATGCAGTCCCGTCGTGACCTCTAACGCTCATCCATCATTTCGAAATTCATCTTTCTTCATCTTTCGGCTCGATATATTCCCGACGATATGCGATCCAGGAAAAGAAAAGTTAAGATATTAGTAAGAAAACATTATCTCAAGGCTGTGTTTGGGCTTAACAGATAATGATACCTGAGTAACGAATCTAAGTCTATAAATGTATTTGATTATCTTTGACATCACTAATGATATTCTATACTTTAAACGAAAATATACATTGTTTTTCATTTGTTAGTTTTATATCTTGATAAAGTAAATAATATATATCATTCATTTATTTGTTTTGGTCATGGTTTTTAAAATAGAAATTGAATAAGATAGATTAATAACATGAATAAGTCTTTTATCATAAAATAGTTTTCTGAAATTAATTTCCTATATTTAATTTTTATCCAATATGAGTGCAACTAACGTTGTATTCATTGGTGACTTTTAAAAGAATTCCTTTGAAAGGTAAAAGCTCCTACAGTTAAAAATTTTCAGTTAGCTTATATTCTTAACTTTTCAAATGTACTTCATTCTTGAAACACATCATCTATTGAATATATTAGGATTATTTTAATTTTAAAGTGGAAAATAAAACAAAACGAAGAAAGTTTCTAGACATGATAACAAGAAATGCAATGCTGATCAATAACTCGTGTGATTTATTACAGAACATTAATCTAAATTCATTGACGAAAATAATAGCGTTGTTATTGACTCCATTATAAAAGTAGTAAAGTAAAATTCACAAAATGAGCTCTTAGTTCGCTTAAAATTACTAGGGCATATTTTCTAGTAGAAAACGCGTATTTAAATTCTAAAGAAAAAAACTGCAATTTGGAAAACAACTAATTTTTAACTGTTATTATTAATATTTGCTTTGTATGAAACTACCTTAATAGATATACTTCAAAAAAATTTGGGGTTTCCGGCATAATTTTTCACATTTGCCTTGTATCATTGGTAGAAAAGTGTGCCAATGTGTCAAATATTCCATATTGAAATGGCCATGTTGGTACTTACGGATATTTGTACATAACGTGTTGCTTTCTAATTGTATATCAAATATTTGAAAATTTAATTTGTATAATTTCTTTGAAATTTCGTATTTTGCAATTTATATATGTTACAATACACATCTGTATCTATCTATATATGTATATATATCTGTATGTATGAAGAGAATTATCTCTCCTTTAAATGCTTGGTTTAATTTATTACATAATAATTAAAAGGAAAATTGATTTATCAAATTATTTTTTTACTATCGAAGAAAGAAGTATTTATTTTTTAATATTCCTCGAGATAGTTCTCTAATCCCATGAAAAAAAGTAAAAATTAATACTTTTTAAAAAGAATATGAAATCAATATTGAGGTACATTTTCAAATAATTTTTTGTTAAAATAGAACCTTAGAAATTAATTGCTGCTTCAGTTATTTTAAGGAAAAATTTTAATAAATTTGTTTAAAAAATATCTTTTCTTAATTCTTGAATATGTCTTATTATATTAGAAAGAAATTTCCAGTCAGGGAAATTAATTTCAATTATAATTAAAGCAGAATATCTTTGACTTTAGATACGTTTCTTGGTATAAATTTAGAATAAAATATTTCATCTTTCTTTAATCTTTTTTTAGTTAGACCACGAAAACTCCTTTTCTTTACTCAGTATTTTAATACTCATAATTAAAATAAATTACTTTGAAGTAGATAAATTGATAAAAAAGTTTCTTTATATCATTTGTCAGATCATTTTAAAATGCAAGATTTGTTGAACAATAAATTGCAAGTTTTTTTATTACTAAATGGAAGAAGTTATCTTAAGTATTGTTTTAAAACCAAGATAAGATAATGGTTAAATTTTAATATTTATAAAAATAATTAATAGAATTTATAATCAACATAAAATTTAAAAAGCAATAATTATTTAAAAATATATAAATATAATATTTAAAAACCAAATAAAACTTAATATAATCTTTGAATTCAAGAAAATATATAAATAACTAAATATCATTAAACAAAAGTCTTTTTTTAAGTAAGGTATTCTCATTAGAATTTTTATGAACTCTTGAAGTAAGTTTATAGAAAATAACCTTTTTTAAGAAAGATTATTGAAACCAAATCCTTTAAATCTGTTGAGATTATGGTAGCTGCTTTTTATCTAGTTCTAATCCTCCATCAAAACGATTACACCCAAAGTAGATCTAAACAACATACGGTCACAGTAATAACTAAATTGCCTTAAAAAAATTCTGAAATGGTGGATTGTAAAAAAAAAGTTTTAATCTTTATGTTTTCTTAGGGAATTTTAAGATTTCCAATTCGAAAAGAATTGAATTTTTTTTTCTGGTTTTATAAAGAAAAAGGTTTTCGACGTTTTCAAGAGTTGAGCGAACAACATTAAAAAAAAAAATCATAAGCGTACACGAAAGAAAATACTGTTCAGATGAGGCATATAAATAGAGAGCTCTTAACTTGAATCATCTCTTACTTATTTACATTTTGGCCATTCTTAACCAAATTAATGACACCAGATTTCTTTTAACATTTGATAGCTAATTCATTTTTTAACATTACACAACTTATGTTTACTAATTTTTCTCAATATTAAATTCTAATTCAAATCAATGAGATCAATGTAGTTAAAACATGAAAAAATATTAAAATGTATTTCCTTTTGTAATCCTTAATAATTTTCCTTTTCTTGCTTAAAAAAAATATTCTTTATTAATATTCAATATATTTTCAGAATTCATATTTTCTTATTAATTTCATTTAATTATTTATAAGATCATTAAATAATAAATAAAAATTTACATATTTTCCATATATTTTTCTTAATTAATTAATGAATTGTAAAAAACTATACATTTTCATGTGAAAAATGTGTAAATACTTATTGTTTAAATAAATAAATTTAAAGTTATTTAACTAATTTTGGATGCTCATTTTATGGTTAAGTTGAAGAATTATATTTAGTTAGTTGATAAGTCAGAAATAATATTTTATTTACAAGAATATCAGAAATATATTTTGATGATCTAATGAATAAATTACTCTGAAAGTGCAATGAACAATTTAGTTAAGTTCTAACAATTTGAACAATTTAGTTAAGAGTCTAAAAGTGACTAATTTGTTAACTATAAATATAATTAGTTTATTATCTGTAAGGAATGACGCATATAAAAATTAGAGGCATAAGGAATTCAAGTAAACTATA
Source organism: Latrodectus geometricus (assembly GCA_026290005.1). Taxonomy (NCBI): domain Eukaryota; kingdom Metazoa; phylum Arthropoda; class Arachnida; order Araneae; family Theridiidae; genus Latrodectus; species Latrodectus geometricus. The sequence continues at coordinate 387,172 of JAPDSC010139371.1, forward strand.
AAATACTAGTTAATCATTTTAAAACGAATGTGTTAACTCATTTCTATAAATATTATATGATGTAGAGTGAGGTGTATTTTTACCATTTAATACATGGCTGCAATAAACATTTTTGTAAAAACATTAAAATATTTAATCAAATTTAACTCATTAAAATTTAGCTTTTGTGAGTCATTATATTGGATTCTGTTCAGTTATCGGGCTTACTTTGCAATTTTTAATTTGCAAAGTGACAATAGTTCACTTTGTTGAAGTTTAAAATTGAGAAGATGTAATTTATGGATCGATTATTATTGATAACAGAAATCTCACTAAAATATTTTGAATACAATAGTCACATTTTTGACACAGTGAATTACCTAAAATTTGAAGACTATATAAGATTTTTAAAAGTAATGCAAACCAATTCTAGGACATTAAATTATTGGGTACTAGTTGAATTAAACGTTCCACTATAATTAAACAACACCTAGATTATCGCCAAAATAGAATTATCAGAAATACTTCGTAGTTTCTCTGTATCCATGATTATTTTAATGGAACATCAAAAAGGCTTATCTACCTCATGAAATTTTACATATATAAATTAAACACAATGTGACTCTAGATTATAGTAAGTCTATCTTAAATGATATTTTTCATCTATATTTTACGTATTGTATATACACATATTTTCGTTTACAAAGCTCCTTTTTTGTTGGTAAACTAGCATATCTTTTTCCTGATAACAAAAAGTTAAATTAGAAAAATTATCAACATTTTTTTACAATGCTAAATATAAAAACCATTAAATCTTACGATTTTTGGTGGCTTGATAACTAAAAGAGAAAATACTTAGAATTACCTGCATTTTTCTACTTTGAATTAATATATATATATTTTTTGTATGGATTGCGGTTTGCTGCGGGGACCCTATAATCAAATAGTGCAAATAATCCTATATTCTGATGATAAATAGTATTTTTATTGTTAAAATTAATGGGTATATAAAGGAGGTTTAGTACTATTTTTAAATATAATGCTTTTACTATTGTTATTCTCGATTGAAATTTTACCTCCCTGGGAAAAATATTGTGTAATGCAAAGAATTATATGCAACTGTAAGTGTATTATGTAGAGACGACAGTGTATTAGTAAAAAAATTTAAAATTCTTTGGTTACTTTATAATATAATAATAAATTAAAGTTAAATTATACATAGTTATTTAAAATAAGATCAATTAATAAACATTCCTTTTAAAAAGAAACTAGTTGATTTTCTTGTCAATAGATGGCGCGTAAATTATTCCTTGTATGAAATGCACAGATTAATTCGTGGTGGAATATTAAATATCATTAATGTAATTGCATTCAATAAAACTGTAATTTTTGACATTAAAAACTTTATAGAAAGCTTTTAATGTCAACTATCAGACTTATTCAATTTATTTGACAATGAAACTTCAAATTATGGTAGATTTATTAAAATAATAAAGGTAGAAATCTAGTTTCTTGCATATAATTATGTAAAATACTCAATTGAAATTCTTATGTAATTATACTCAATTGATTATCTATGTATTCTTTTGTAAAATACTCAATTGAAAACTTTCAATCAAATATCTTATGTTAAAGTAAAGAGAGAGAATAACTGTAATATTAACTAATGAAAAAAATAAAGAGAATAACTACGATATTATATATATCTTATTTAAAGAATATTTATAATGATTTCCATAGTAGCTTTCTACAAATTTAAATTTATCATTTTTTAAAAAATGATATAGGATGAGATTTTCCTTATTGTTAATAAAAAAGTTTCTGTGTAAATTTGTTTGATAACTCGGGATAGTAAGAAAATTGATAAATGAAAAGTAATATTCTTATTTCCTTATAATGCATATGAGAACAGTTCATCTATAAAAGATATATCTATTTGTATCTATTTATAATATTTTTATAAGATAAGCAAAAGATATGTAATAATATAAGTCAATTTGTGTGTAGTTGGTATTATAATATATATATATATATACATATATATAATATGAAATTTGAATATGTTGGTAAGTAAAAGGTGCTGAACAATATGACATTATGGAAAAGCTTCTATTGGAATACGTCGTTTGCGAGGAGCATGAAAATTGATGTCTCATAGCACGATGGCAATTATCGCTAAATGACTGATATAAGTAATCTAGAGTAGCGAAATTGTAACAATATCCTCCACGCATCATTTGACCGAAAGATTTTGATTGCAAGCTATTGGGTAGCTAGAGGCAGGACAAAGTCAGATAGAAATGGCTTGATGGTTGAATGTGAGCCTTCTGTAATTCATAGACTTTGGTATCCAGAAGTTTTAGACATGGACGCCCATGCACTATTAGGAATGCTGATGACCGATATTTGTCATTATGTGCACGATGGAACAGAACCGCAACTGAACTCAGATACTTCTTCGATGAATTGGAAGGTTGGTATCTAGATAAACCGTGCTTCGAAGGTTCTACGGAACGTGGTCTTTATACAAGGCAACCAATCATGTGAGTCCCGTTCACGTCACGCCAGCACGTTTGCAATGGGTACGTCAACATGTCTAGTGGACCCGTGAAAAATAGAGGGCTGTTATTTTTACGTTTGAGTCCAGGTTTAATCACGAAAGCGATAGTTGGCGCATTTTCATTCGGACGGAACGTGGAACTTGTTTTCATTTATTAAACATGCGTGAAAGAGATGCATACGTATCATGCGGCGTCTGTGTTTAAGGTGGCATCACTTTGAGTGGACGCACAGACCTTCATGTCTTTTCCCGTGGAAATGTTTATGCTCACATCTATAGATATGACATCCAGGATGCTTAGTTGTCTTTATGTTTGCAATATGTGATGCTTTCGTGCTACACGATGATAATGTGATACCAGAAAGGGCTCGCCTCCTGGATGCTTATCTTAACCATGAAACCATTGACGCATGCAATCGAGCATGTTTAGGACCTTCTAAGACTGAGTGTACCTGTCTCATTTCCGCTCCTAAGACTTTAACCACACTTTCAACTGCTTTGGAAGAACAGTGTTTCGCATTTCGCTGAGCATTTGAATCTTGTAATAATTTTTTTGTATGAATTGTGTTGTAATGTATGAATTGAATTAAACAAAATATTATTTGTTCTAATTATTTTCTGCTTAAAAATAATGTAAAATGTTTTAACAACAAAAGCATTTCGTGTAAATAGTATTTTCCCTGTTATGTAATTTGCAGTTTTCATCCTATAAAAGTTTTAAATCTACTCATTTATTAATGTAATAGAAATTATTTTCTCAGTTAATGTGAAAGATTACAAGCTAAATATTCTGAAGAAAAAAAAATGGAAATATTTTAAAATCATGAAAAGTTATCCAAAATCAAGTAAAAAAATTTTTTTTATCAGTGAGCACTATATATTTAAAGAAATTTTTAAATAGAAAAATGTAGACAGAACATTATTGGAGCACAGAAATCAGCGGAAAATATTTTAAAATGGCTTGAAAGGAAGACATGTTTGAAATAACTATCATTACCATTAACTATTACAAACATCAATCCGTAATTTACTTTGAAATGTATTGTGATAAGGCTTTTAGAAAAACAAAAACACAACTCATTTCTTATTTCAATAAATGTAAAAAAGAACATCTTAATTGTTCTGTACATCATAAACTTGAATTAATGATGTGAAACTTTTTCTCTATATGAATACTTTTACAATCCTCAAAATGGTCAACTGTTATCAGTAACATTTCAATATACTAATCAAATCCAAGTGCTTATATAAATATCAAAAAATTGATGTAATAATCTGCTATTTTTTTTTAAAAAAAATAGGTTTAAATATCTTATTAAAATTTCTTAATTTTTTATTAGAAGAAAAGGATTAAGAAATCAATATACATGTAAAGATATTCTTAGATACTTTTCTAATATCAAATTTTTGTGTGAAAAAAATTATGAGTTTCAATACACAATATATCTTATTTTGAAAAATAGTCATTAGCAATCCAGTTGAAGTTTTATAGTGACAAAAACATTGATATAGGGTTCATTCATGAATCATGTATCATTTAAATTATATTACATATGGAACTTTAGGTCTTAAATTTAAAAACATTAAATGAATAAACTTGAATGAATGTTAGAAATTGAAAAAAAGTTTTATTTGAAAGATTAAAATTGCTTAGATTGTATTTTACAATTTCGTGAAATAGCTAAACTTGTAAAAAAATGTGAAATTGAAATTTAAAAAATAATTTCATAGAAAATCTGGGTCTATATTTATGAAAAAAAAGCTTATGAAATCAAAATAAATTTAAATTTATTTTTAAACTTATGTGTGTGATTTCATTCAGAAACTTCGATAACTTATATTTACATTTTTATAGAAAGGCAAGGGTTATTGCGTACGCTTCTTTAAATGATGCTCTTTTTAATATCATTTCATTAATTTATATTTGTAGCTCATAAAAACTTCATATATAATGCCAATATACTAGATATATAAAGAGAGAACAGTTTAATTTTATGTAAGCAATAATATAAACCATAATTTCTGTTAGTTAATTCTGAAAACCTATAGTTTAATAGAAATATAATAATGAAAAAATCCTGTAATTCACGTAATGTTGGTTGTTTTAATTATTTTATTTTCTGTTGTAAGAATAATTAACATTCAGTGAGAACAATAACATTTGAAAAAATAATAAATTATGTATTATTATGAAATTAGAAAAAACTGCCAAGAGTAAACTTTCAGATTTACTTAATCACTAATTAATGTTTAACTCTCATAATTCCTGAAAAGTTTATTCCCTAAAGCAAAATAATAGAATTAATAATTAAGAGAGGGATTGAAACAGTAATTTTGAAATAAAAATCAATGCTTATGTGGGGAAATTCCAAATTTAAATATGATCATATAAAATTAAATCTTAGTTTTTAAGGAAAAAAATAACAAAAAAATTCTAATCTTATTTTAAGATACAGATGGTAATGGCACGTGGACTAATTAAATGATAAAGTTGTTTAATTGCTAAAAGTTCAGGAATATTTTTAATTTAAAATTTAGTTGTAATATCTAAGATTTAATTAATAAATTTTTCTAGACTAAATACACTCAAATTTATCTTTTTATATGTTTCTTTTATAACATTTTCTACATATTTTTATTAAAAATTCTAATAGTTATTAAGGAAACTGTGAATTTAATATGTTTATTGATATCTTTCCAATTATATTGGAAATTATGTTTAAGAAGTAATAAGATTGTTTTATTACAAATGCGCATTAAATTTATTAATTTGAAATCTTACATTTCTTAAGTTTTTTATAATTCCTATCCATATTCCTGTTTTAAACTAGAACTACAGAAAATAATTATAATTAACAGAACTAGAATATAATTACAGAAAATTCTAAAATTATAAGAAAATTGGCCTGTGACATAAACTTCAGAAATAGTATTATGATAACACAAAGTTTGATAAAATGATAAGACGTTAAAAAGATAATCATTAATCCAGAGAATAAAAAAACTGAATATTAATAAAAAAATAGAAGAGTTTTTATGAGAGTTCCAAATAAAAAGATAAAATAAAAATATTTGTTGCGAGTATTTTACTTGTGTAGCTGTGAAGATTGTCAATCAAAGTAGAATAATTAGATTGTGAATATGACGGCCTGCTGAGTTTGCTAAATATTAATAGTTTACAGCCGCCACTGATTTATCTAGAAGTGTAATTATGTGAACTGGGTGAAGGATTTTGATGTCAGGTAACAAACAGACAGTCCAAGAATACACCTTATTGAGCATATTTGAAGAAAATTAAGTAACTGATGCTGTACTCTTCAATATTTTAATATGATTAATGATAACACATATAGCTCTTTAATCTGATTAATGATTAAGACATGATCACTTTTTTAAAAAGAAGAAAAATCACTCTTATTTAGAGCTAAACAAGATGTTAATTCCAGATTGTTGAAATGAAGTTTATTCTTAAATGTTTCATTAAATAATTTCTTTTTTTAATATTTCTAGACTATATCTTAATTTTCTGTAATAAAAATTTGAGGAAAAATCATTGAGCAATTTTTAAATAAGTGAAATAAGAAAAAACTTAGTGGGACATACATATGCTGTAAGTTTAATTTTAAATATGTTATTACAAAATATGAAATGGTATTAGCATGTTGGAAAGCATTTTAATTTGTAAAAAAATTAATTAAATCTTTAAATGATAATTAGATGCAAAGAACATAGAGACAATCAGAGATGTTTGTATATATTTTTCTGCTTCTATTATGACAGAGAGTTTGGTATAACGATTCAAAAGATAGCAGAACGATACAGTGATAGCCTATATATCAGTCACGATTAAATATAATGGGTTTCAAATAACATGAGAAATTGATGGAATTTGTTCCTAATAATTAATATCATTAATGTGTTCAAATGTGTTAAAGAAATGTTTGAAAATTAAAAAAAAATTAAGTCTCGTAAAAAATTATACTGAGAAAGCATTTAATCGTGAAAATATATAATTAAAATTGATACATAGCTGAATAAAAAATCTTATTTAACATACATCAGAAACTATTTATCTAAACTTTCATTTTAATAAAAGTACACAATCTCAGTTTCCAAATTTTTTATATACTTTCACAGTGATATAAACTAAGTACAATTTAAAATAGATGTACGAAACACATTATTTTTTACTAGGTTATTCTAACTACTAGGTATGATTTTGAAAGTTTTAATGATATTTTTAACTTTATAATTTCAAGTCTTAACATAAGTTACTTAGATTTGAAAAGTTAATGGAAATTTTAATAAATTACTTAGTTTCAAAATTTAATGACAAGAAAAAGCAAATAAAAATCTGCTAATATTTCTTACAAGTCATTATACCTAAGCACATCTACGAGGCATATGCAGAGAGTGGAGAGGTTAAAAGCAAATATTCAGATTAAGATGAATTTTGAATAGTTTAAAATTGATCCAAGAAAGTTCTCTAAAGTTATTTTTAACAATTAACTTTGGAGAATTTTCTTTATAAATTTATATTAGCACAACTATAAACAAGTATATAAGTTCCTATTTGTTGTACATTTTTGTTCAGTAAAATGTTATTTAAATATTGCAAAATTACAAAAGATTATTCTTTTACGCCTGTTGTAAAATACAATAATTCAAACTGAGATTACTACAAGTTAAAAAAAATTATAGGAAAATTATTCGTAATCGAGTCATTAATAGGATTACCTTTCATCATTATCACTAGGATTTAACGATAAAAACATTTAAGAACTTATAAATGAAAATTTTAATTTAATTAACAAAGGATATATGTTTTATTTCGTGTTAATCATAAAATTAGTAGACAATTTTAATGTTACAATTCGTGGTTTAATTTACTCATATATGTTCATTAGAAATAAAAATAATCTAAATAATTATATTTATTTAATCAACATAGTTCTTTAAAATTTTTACTTTTTGGTTGGAAGGTCTGTAATTTAAGAAATAGCAATTACATTAATTTATTAAAAATATGTACTCCACTATCTTTTGTGGGAATACTGTCGAAATTTTATTAAACAAACTATACCGAAAAATTCAATTTACTGCAACAGTACCATAAACTAATAAATGCTGAAAATTTTAATTTAATGATCCTCTTGCCTGGGGATAACGTTTAAGTAAGTGAATAGAAATATCTATTATTTATTTCTTCAAAGACAGAAGAGATATAAAAAATGATTTCACTGAAAAATAATCAATGAAATTTAATTTATGGATGTGAAGTGTAAATGATACTTAAGGCTTTGAAAAAATGATAAAGGAAAAAGGATACAAACGGAAGAAGGTAACATTATTAAACTTCAGACAATACATTTTTCTGTTGCTATAAATGTATTAAATATTTCCCTTAAAAATAAACACACATAATATAAAGTAAAAAAATATAAATATATTAATTGTTTTTCAAGAATTGTCTAGATTATTAGAAATAAATATTTATAATATTCAAAAATAAATATTTATGACACTTATTTCTTGAAATATACTAAATACAATTTTTTTTGTTGCCAGAATACTTGCATTTATCTCTTTATTAGTCTAAAAGCTAATCATGTTATCAAGCTAAGTTAAATATAATAAAAAATAAATTTCTTGCAATAATATCTTAATCCTAAATTACATAGGTTATGCATTTACTTTAATCTATTGCTTACGATAAGTTATCCTGATATTTTATATAATCATTTACACACTTTATGACAGGAATCAAGAAAAATATTTCTAAAGTTTAAGTTAGAAAGAATAATTAAAGGACTTTAAAATTAAAAATTTGTATTAGTCATGATTCCTTTAAAGATTTAATAAATGACGGTAGGTAAATAAATGCATAATAACTCAAGAAATGAATATGAAAGTTTAAGAATTGCTTTCCTTGTATTTTACTTTGATATATGAAGTGACAAAAACAGCTTATTGATGTATATAACCTTCTAGCAACTAAATATGATTTAATTTATAATACATGAGAGACATTTTCAATTTCAATGTAAAATAACTAGCCTTATTTGGGATTTATATTTTTGATAATAAACAGTTTGAGAAATTTCATAGTAAATATATAATATGCTTAGAAATGCTTTTGCATATATATTATTATTAAATTTGAAAAAGGTAATGAATATTTTACGTTTATTTTAGTAAAAAACTCCTTAAGAATAAAGGGAATAAAGCTTAATAATTTTAAGAAAAATGATATAATAGATATCATTGTTTATTACTATGTTATAGATATCATTATTATTAGTGATATTATATAAATTGATGTCGTTTTGTCTTTAATCTTGTTTCAATATATTTCAAATTAAATTAAAAATAATTTGAACTTTAAAATTGGAAGAAATTTATTTACTAATTAATTATTTAAGTAGTGATTGGAAAATATTTTACAGCAATGTTGAATCTTTATAAAAATTTAGGTAACAAAGTGAAGTTTATAAATAGGTTACTCTTAAATGCTGAATTTATAAAAATGGTAAAACCTGTGAGTTTAAATACTTGTAACACTTATTTTTTAAACTGAATATTTTTTTATTAATTGCTTTGAAAGGAAAAATATCTTTATTATTAAATGAACTTTGTATGTATCTATTTTACATAAATGTAATTTAAAGTATTTAAGAAAATAGGTATTTACTCAATAGAGATAAAAATAAGGCTGTGTATTGAAAGAAATTTTCCTTTTATTGAAACTGCGTGCTTAATCCTTTAATAAAAAATGTCATTTCAACAGTTTCAAAATTAAAATGCATATTTGACAATAGCGAAAAATCCATTTAATTATGAAGCTGCGATATAAAAGTGAATGAACCGCTATCAACCATTTTCATTTGACACTCCCCAGAGGGTATCCAAAAGTGCAAAGTTGTCTTAAGCTTCGAGGAAACGATTCTTTATTTCCAAAGCGTCTCTTTTACAACGTGGATGGCAACGCAAACTCCAGTGCAGTTATCGTTGCCACGCTTTCTCTCAAACCAATGATTTTTCTGATGTAGCAACATTCTGTTTGCCTTTTGTATAATGAAGGTCTCCTGAGCTAGGAGGAGAGCCTATTGAAATGTGAATAGAACTCCTGCAGGAATATTTACCTTGCACAGTCGGAGAGCGAGCGAAGTGAAGCGAGTTAACGACGAAATGAATGCTGAGGAGCCTGGCAGCTCTGAATACTTTCCTCTCAAGCTTTGATGTTGAAAGTGTTTACTTTTTGGCCGACTTTTATAAAAGCTTGCATTAAATGAGCAAGGTTTGATGCGTGCTATTCTAGACAGAATTATAATTTTGATTTTTTTTCTGTAGCTTTTTGAAGAGTACTTTAAGAAATACTTTTCTAACCGCAGTTGCGGAAAGGAATTTTATTAGTAGTATTAAAATCTCTTTCAAAATTCAACGCTGTAGAAAATTTCCTCAAAATGAGTATAATTTATTAGGGAATTAAATTAACGTTATGCAGATGAACTTAATAAAAATAAATACAAGAAAGTAGTATTTGATTTTACATATTTGTGGAGAATTTAATAATAAAAATTTGCATTATAAGTATAAAATTATACATCCAAAAAAAAGTACATTTATTTACTTTTATTTGACATTAATATTTCAATAAATGATAACTAAATTTATTTATGAGTATATTCCTCAAAAAAGTGTTCACCAAATTTGTGAAGCTTTAGACCATTTTTAGTTTTTCTAAAAATCAATCAAAAAACTAAATAAAAGATTGCCACTTATAAAAAGATATCTTGCATTTTCTCATTGTTTTTAAACTTGTATTTCTAAACTAACATTTAACAAAAGATTATAAAAAAAAAAGAAATTGAAATTGAATTGTACGTAAGAATTTAATAAAATGTAAGCAAGAATTTAATATGCAGTTATAGTAAAAAATAATAAATATAACATACAATTTTCACTTATTAATTTAAACGAGAAGGTTGAAATTCTTTTTTGAATATAAAAAGTTTTCATCTTTGAGAAAGAAGCTAGTTCTTGTTATTCGCAATCAGTTGTGACTAGGTATGAATTAGGGATTCTAATTCTGAACTTATTTTTAATAAGTTTGCTATTTGGAAAAAAAGAAAACCTATGCAGATATGTAGAGATGAACATTGATAAAGTTAAACCGAGATTGTGTTTTTTTAAAAAAAGAAGCCAGATATTTTCATAGTTTAAAAAAAATGGTTTTATAGATAAACCATTTTGAAAGTCCACCACACATTGCACTACAGAATTGTCATTTTGAAAATCAAAATGCTCTGACACAAGTAGAAATCTTTCATTAATCAATCTCAATAAAAAGTGGTTTAACAAACTGCTCAACAATTTAAATCATTTTGAAATTTTGAAAATGTTTCTAAAATTTACTTTCAAATCTGAAGTATTTTCACATTGTTTGTTGCCGCATACTGTTGAAATGATTTCAACGTATTGAGGAATATATATTAGCCTATTTTAACGTGACCTGCATAAATGTGCTGCTAATAGCACTCACTAGATAATTTAGCGATCAACTGCCTTAAATTACTTATAAATTTTTCACTAAAATAAATTTTGCACTTATAAATTACTTTTTTATAAGTGCAAAACATAAATTTTTAAATGTGAGAAAAATAAGATATTTAGAATTTTTTTAAAAAAAATAATGTTGTAATAATTTTCATAAGAATGTTTTGCTAAGTTCGTTTCTATTTTCGCATTGAGTTTTTCTAATATTGCTGTCCCAGAGTCTTAATAGAAACACTTATTTTCATTGGTAAATTCATGAATATTAGTAAATTATTAAAAGGAATTCATTTATATTTTTGAATATTTTGTACACAAGAGTATCAACGCTTAGTAAAAAAACATATATGTGAATAAATTAGCGAAATATCTTAAAACACAAATTGCCTCATTTATATGACAATATATGATGAATAATTGTTGCATTATACATCATACTATTGCTTAATATTATTTAATTGCTAAAGAAGGTTTTCAAGTTCATCATATTTTTAATATACACCTATGTAAATGATTAAATGATACTTGTTGTTGATGAATAAAGAAATTTTAACGATTTCAAATTTATTGGAATTTAATATTTTGATGTAAAATTTGATGCATTTTAAAATTTTACTAACCATCTAAATATATCTAATTTAATTATCAAAAAAGATTTATTATTAGAATCACAAAAGTTTACATGAAATAACTCTAATAGTATAAAATTCAGAACTTTTTGATGAATAAATATCACAAATTTTTTTAATTCATCTGCAGCACTGTTTTTATAATATAAATTCAATGGCATAAGCAATGTTGGAATAAATAACTATTTAGATTTCACCACAGTTATAAAGTTTTCAGTTAACTGACAATAATATACTTTATTATTTTATCATGTATTTAGTTTTAAAAATTATACTTTTAATACTTTAGCATGAAGTAAACAGGAAAGCATGGGATCTTCAATGCAATATAATTTAATTAACAAAAAGTTAATTAAATTATATATAGTTGATGCACATTATGATTTCCAGATAACTGAATAGCAATGTATGGATATGTTTGGGAAAGTTTATTATTATTTATGGAATAAATAATTAAACATTAACTAAACTATATAATAAATTTTAAATAGCTGTAATTTTGGCAATATTTATCCATTATTATCTACATTTTTCTTAATTTAGTTTTCTTAATAATTATATTTATTTTATTGTGTGGGACCATATTATCGTATGTGGACTAATTGCAACAGTAAACTATTTTATTTATAGGACCAAAATTAAAGCATCATATATGAGAGAAAAATTGATAAAGTTTATTAATACATATATTATAAAACCATTCACGGAATGAAAATGATATCACAGCAATTAAGGCATGAGTGAAGTGATATTTATTAATATTTGAGATTTATATAAAATATTTTAAGAAGACATTATAAATGAAATATTAGCTAATATGTCATTTAAAATTTGTTAGAAACTTATATGATGTTTTCAATGTTTTCGTAAATTTTAAGATTACCAATCAATTGCACATAGAACCTTGCACCATACGAAATTACTTAAGCAATTTGAATATTAAAAACATAACAGAGCTTGGGGCAATATTTTGGTATCCAATATAATGATTACAACCAAATTATCAATATTTCCTTTTCCATGATATTATTATAGTCCAAACCATAGTCGCTTTAAAAAACAGCTTATATTCTAATTTTTAAAAATTTTTCCATAGCAAATTATATTTTTAGTATATAAATTATATTAGTCAAACTTTTGTGCTCTAATAAGAATATAACTTTATTTTGAAGCTTACTTAGACATATATAATTTTTTTTTTCATTTTACTTTCAAGTATATTTTAAATTATTATATTTTTGAAATTTTATTTACTATTTTTGGAAATATCGAATAATGGTTTTGGAACATGTATTATCCATAACTTGGAAGAAAAGAATAAGTTGTCAGTTAAAACATATAACAAATTGATGAACAGTTTGACGTGCAAGACTGTGGTTCCCAATAGACCAAAATTTCACTCGCACTTGATTTAGTAATCCTTGAGGTCTTACATGAAATAATTTCCTGTGTAAACTATTGAAATAAATTTAACTTAATTTAGAGCCTTTTGATAAAATAAGAGGATGCTTCTGATCGTATGGTATAGAAGCATTTTCTAACCTACTACCCACTTGCACTATGCTTTCATCATCTGCAAAAGGAACCAAATTAGAAATATTATTTATAAATATATTTTTTATTACCGAAAGTTATTGAACATGCTTAACTAAAACAATTTCCACATACTTTACTTCTTCAAGAGTTAAAGGGCCAACTTTCTTCACATTGCCTCTACAGTTAAAAATAAACCTGAAAATATAAGACAAAATATGTGTGATTAATTTTAAGATAATTGTTAGAAACTTCTAAGAGTTCATCAACCGCAGTACCAGAATCATCATTCAATAAAACAGTGTCAATAATGTCCTCATATGGTTGAACACTTTTTGCTTCTTTTTGTATTGTTCCTCTCTCACTTCCTGCAAGGCAACTAATTTCAAGAACTAAGGACTGTAAAGTCTCTGGAAATTCTTAGTCCATCAATAATTCAGAACGTGCCCACCACCACCTCGAACTATCAACCAGCCAGCCAGCAGTCATCCCACTAGAGAGAAGATCAACAGGATTATCTTTACCTGCATAATGATGCCAGGAGTCCGGATCCTTCAAAGTGGTTATTTCATTGATTCAATTCGAAACGAATTGTTTCCATCGGGATTCCCCTTGATCCAGGAAAAAGTTGTTTTAGAATCAGTCCAGTGATACTCAACAGTAGATCTTTTAAGTTTTATTATCTTTTTCACTTTCGAATTAAACAAGCAGCAAGTAAAGTTCCTAACAACTTTAATCATGGTAAAGTTATACCACTCAAAGGTGGTTTTTCGAAGTTAAAAGTTTTACTGATGTTTCATCCTTTGTTTTAACTTTCAAATAAATAACTGCTCCTTATGATTGCTTACTGGCGTCTCAGAAACTATGTAATTCTATGATATCTTCATTGAAAACAGAATGAAAAGCAAGTTTGGATATTCTGAGATGTTTTAGAAGGGGTAGTTCTTCACACAATGTTTTCCATTTCTTTTCAATATTTGATGTCAGGGAATCATCCCAGGGAATTTTTTTATTCTATAATTCTTGTATAAGGCATTTCATTCTTATGGTGAAACTGGAAATCATTCCAAGTGGATCAAAAATCTTTCCTAGAAATTGAAGCGTTTTATATTTTTGTTCAAAGAGATGAATTTCAGGACACTTTTAACATCTATAGAAAAGTAATCACGAGTGTTTAGAGAAAGTCTCAAAACTTTAGTTTGATTAGAGCTTAAGCTTAGACTTATATTTTCAGGATAGGTATCAAAATTATCCTTTCTCCAATGTTCCATCAATTCGGCATCATTACTGATCCATTTTCTGAGAACCATTCTAGCAGCTTCCATAATTTCATTTGCATTTCATCTATTTTAAGTTGCAGTGATTCAATCATTTCTAATTTTACCTTTAATTCAACGGGATTTATATCTCATAGCTCAGAATTTTGTAAAAAGTTTTCTATACGTATTATTTTACCTTTAGCGGCAGTTTTCGATTTATTTATTATATCCATAAGATTGCAATTTCGGGTTCCATTCTCGTAGGAGTCAGATGTCGACTGTTCAGATTAATTCAAAGGAAATAAGACGGATCAGCTGTTTTAGACAACCACATTTATTTAACAAATAACATAAAATAGAAAAACAATTAATCATTAACACAAGTATTTGAATAAAATGCTGTGGGTGTCTATGAGAAATATTTACTCACGTCTTACCTAGTTCACATACAAGTGCCTTCTGTCATTTTAATGTTGAGCTCAGTCGCAACTGACGCGCATGCATCTACAATGTAAAATTTGTATTTCAGTAATTAATTATTTATAATTTTTAATTTAGATTGAATATTTTTTGTGAAATGGTATTTCGTTTCGTTATCAATATAAACTGTTACACAATTCATTTTTAAATTTCTTCAATCTATAATGTACAATGAAACCTTTTTTCTTAAGTAATGAAATTGTGCTTAAAATAATAGGAAGTTTCTTATAACCGTAGAAATCATATAATACAACTACAAGTAAGGAATATAATTTTCATAGTTTAATACATCCATTTTCTCAAACGTTTGATAAATATTTTTTAACAAAAGTATTTAGAAAAACATCTTTTCTAATAATTTTGTTTTGGATTCCATATAATATATTTTATCTTTTAAAATACATTTACCTCATAAGAATGATGTACAGTTTAATAACAGTGCATGTGTGTGTGTGTGATTCAAGTATTCACTTAAATCATGACTTACAAGGGATTTAAGGGAACACTTGAATCCTTTAAATTAATCATGTTTTAAATACAGTCACTTTTTTTGTGCATTCAAGTCATTATATTTCCCATTATATAAGTTATTTATATTTCCCTTTCCTTCTTTATAATTTTATATAAAATATTTATTATAATTTTTCGAGTGCTATCAATTGCAATTGTTATCCAACACTAACTTCTGCTTGGATGAATTAAAATGAAGCTTTTTTTCAAAACATGACTAATAGATTAAGCATAATTAATCATTGGACAACATTAATATAGCTGAATGGTTAATATTATAACTATGTGAAACTTAAATGTAGTTATTGGTATAAATATTTTTATTTTTAATTAAGTAATGAAATGCTATGAGATGCTGATAAAGAGTTTAAAATACTAATCATTTGCTTACAATTTTTACGATTACTTACGAAGTATTTCATACAAAAAATATTTGCTATTTTTTTTGTTTTGAAACATTTCCAAAAATATTCTGGAAAAATAAATATCTCAATTTTTATCTTGATGCATAAATTTATGTTTATTTTAAGCACATGTCTTTTTTCCAAACAAGAGTTATGTTGTTTCTGCATGAGAGTTACGTTGGTAGAATAAAAACTTGGATAGAATTAAATATTTACTCTATTTTAACGGTTTTCTTGGGTAATGCAATTCCAGCAGCAAAACTACCTTCCTTTGACGTTTCTGAAAGGAAGAAAAAGAGATTAAATTTCACAAGGAAGAACAGTAAATTTCCTTTCTGGAAACAGTTTTCCTCAGTCTTCTTCATCTCATATAGTCACATCGGAAGATGGCTCATAAAAGGATCTGCGTGTGAAAATTTGTGGCCTGTGTCGCCATTGAAATGCTCCAGTTTATGTCTGGAGCCGAAAATTTCTCTCAATCCCATTCAATGTTGGTCCTTATCTAGAAAGAGGTCCTTTCTGGAGTAGAGGGTCATTTAATTTGATAGTATTCGCAGTTTTCAAGGTGTGCAATCTTCGATGCAGTATAGAGAACAAATAGGAAGGGAAGTTGGGAAATTTTCTGTGGATTCATCTTTAGAAAGTAATTATATATATATATATATATATATATATATATATATATATATATATATATATATAGGTTTTTTTATATGTGTATAATATTAAGTGCAAAATACGAATTTGTATTTTTTATTAAACTTTTAATAACATTTTTTTTTATTAAACAGCTATTAGGCAAGTTCCTTTGAAATAGAATTTTGTTTCTATTAAAAAGATATATCATTAAAATATTCAAAAATCCTTTGGGAATGCTTTGTGAAAGAGTTGTTGCTCAGATGACTAACACGTCATGCTATAATCATGACGTGTCGCGAAAAAATACAAATGCATATCTTCATCCCTATTTAGTTTCTTTACATTAAAGGTAATTTAAGAATTACAGATAAAATTTTTTTTTCAATAAATTACTTCTTTTCCGCCTGAAGAAAAACAAAAGGAAGAAATTTAAATATGCTAAATACCTTAAATATATTTTAGAATTTTATATAGAAAGAATGACATTTACAAAAATATAAGCCATAACCTTTTTAAATTCACTATTCTATTATATTAATTTGGAGAATTCGATTTTTTCTCACCAAATTTTTAAATTTTATTCATTGCAGTATTATGCGATAATGATATATAATATATATATATATATATATTTCCATACTATTTTATAACTATATAAATCAAATTATGATAAATATTTGAATCAGAATATACACATCACTATATTACTATATATACATCAAACAATGAATTAAATTTGTATAACTTAAATAGATGTAATTTATTGTTTGCAAAAAATATACCAATTTAAACAAAATTTAATTTAGGAATCAAATCAAAATTTTTTTTAAAAGAAAAGTTTTGATACACGGGGATAAGCTAGTGCAAAGGATGATAGTATAAAGTGTTTTATCATTAAAAATTTAAATACATCGTATTTTACTAAAAAAATTAAAGTACTTTAATTTATGGAATAACAATTAATAATTTTAAAAGGAGTTAAAAATGACTTTATTATTTAGTATAAAAAATCAATTAAAAATTGATGCAATGTGTATTTTTAAAAATTCTTATGTACAAAACTAAAATAGTTCAATTTTGAAAATTTCTCAGAATTCTAAAAAAATGAGATAAATATAAACTTATTAAACTTAAAATAAATACAAATTAATAATAAATACTTAAAATAAATACTAAAAAACCATATAATCATATAAAATAAAAAATATGTGTTTAAATAACTATATTATCAAATAAATAATTAAAGGAAATGAGATTACAAAATTGTTTCTTCGCTTTTAAATTTTATTCATGAAATTATATTAAGAATTAACATTTTATTTAACAGAAGCATATTTATATACGCATGAAAACACCAAGATGTTTTAACATGTATATTTAAATATATAAGTGTTTAGTGTTAGTTAAGTGATTAATTAATATACAGTCTGTTTAAAATTAAGATATTCATTTATGTTTTTCATGCTTTCATTTGTTTATTTATTATGTATTTTTTATGTACTTCTGATATACATAAATAAACTTTCTTTTTTATATATTGCTTTTAAATACACATTTAAAAGAAAGATTTAAATATTTGTCTTTATTTCAAAAATTCCTTATACCAATTTTGCTTTCTAATAGCAAAATATTTGTTAATTGTTTTATTATTGCTTATTCTGATGAGCACATTCATATCAAATAAGTTTTACTAAACGAATGAAATTACCTGGGTATTGATGTAATCGTATTGATAATTTAATAAAAAAACTTGTGTTTTTTTTTCCATTTTCATTACTAAAACTTTTAGGACGAACTTTATGCATGCTTCACTTAACTTTTGAAATTTGGGTTTATTCGGTAAAAAAGTATATATCATTTGTATAAACTCAAAATATCATTCAGAGAAATAAGTGAAATTTATTTAGAACTTATCGTTCCGTTAAATCAAATATTACGACAGGGGAACTAGTTCTACCCCATTCAACTCTGTACATTTTTCATATCCTCGGAAGTTACTGATGGATAGCGGTCATTCCACAAATCGCTGCTTAAACTCGAACAAAGCCTCGGCATATTTCACCCGCTGATAAAACTAGACACACGGCGACGAGCACCATTTGGAGTAGAAGTCTGGAATTTCTTTCTCCCTCTTTTTGCTTTCCGAGAATGGCAACAAAACAAAAATTTATCTTCGAAAAATGAACGGGTTTGGGGAAAGAAATGGCTGTATCTCGCTCTTATAGTTTAAGAGTAGATTTTGAGAGTTACATTTTACACATAGTGATGATTAGTTCTTCGTCTGCAAAATCAATGGAGTAAGAAAATTTCTTTTAGTAATGAAAATGGCACTGAATTTGTGGTTTTTTTTTATTTTTATCTGAATGACATCTTTTGAGAGTTAATATGACAAATGAGCACTCATTTTTCAATAGATTTTTTATCTTTTCCTTCAGACATTCAGAACATGAAAAAGACTGTACCTTTTTTCAATTTATTTATTTTTTTATTGACAATGCAATTCATTTACTTTTAGTTCATATGAGAAATGGAATAAAATTACTCCTTTTTTGATGAGAGGATGGGGTGTATAATCAGAGTTGAAATAATTCTTTGAGTATCATTTATGAATGAATAGAAATGAAACCAATAATCCATTTTCAGTTCTATAATATTAAAAGCAAACACAGTAAACAGTAACATCACTGCATGCTGTTGTAATTCATGAAATGTAGAAAGAGCTTGGTAACTCATTAAATGAGTTTGATTAGAATAAAAACAAATTAACTTAAATTAGAAATAAAGTATTTTGCACACTATTAATTAATAATGCTTTATAATTCTTGCTTTAATTGAGCAGTTATTTTTAATTAATCATAAAAACTCTCCAAATCAAAAATAATCAATAAAATATTTGAATAGAAAGCTAAAATAATTAAACTGCTGTGCAAATTCAGAGCACATTAAAAAAATACAGTTAATTGTGCTTTTTTTAAAACTAAACTTTGTATTTAATTGTAATATAAAATCTAAAAAGAAAACTTAATCATTATCGTTGTTCCCTGCATTACAATAATTTTCATTTCGATGTATTAAGAAATTTGAGATTATTTGGAAGATAATTTTAGTGCACTATGAAAAATATTAAATAAAATATGTAAGTAAGTGAATACTGGATATTAATTTATAAATATAAATTGAAATTTCTATTAATTTTGAAATACAAATCACAATTTTTAATTTTTTTAAGACCATGTATAAATTGGCACATTATCGTAATATTGTGAAGAGAATTCAAGCATGAATCCCCCAGTAATTATAATGATTACAATTTCAATTTCTTTCAAATATGTTTGAATCTAGTTTTGGTGGAAAATAGGAACGTCTATTAATGTACCATTTTGAAAACATTACTCATATTTCACATTGGAGGAAACTAGAAAAATTCTATTGTCCCACTTTTGATGGATGTACGCACAAGAAGGCGGATTGCAAACGCATCTCTTATTATTCAAAGATAGAAAGTCTTATTTGCCATCTTTGAACAAAATAAGATTTTCAAATATGAAAAGAAAAAAAATACTCTAGATCAGGATAAACTTTAAATATACATTGTACAATCATAATCAGAAAAAAATACTGTTGCTATAAAAATATGTAACTGTACCCAAATATTTCAAATATAAATACACTACGCATATTTAATATCTCAATTCTTAAATTTATTCAGATGTTAATGTAAAAATAATTATAAATGTTCTGGCAGATTTCTATTGATATCATGAATAATATTTACATCATGAAGCTTAATTTCATTTTCATTTTTATGATTTCGAAAAAACAACATGCTTTAAATGAATTCAGATTTACTTAACATTTTTAAATACTTAACATTGTATTTATACTGGTGTAAAACTACACACTGGACTGTTGGTAGTAGTAAATGTATATTGCTAAAATGTATTTAAATATAAAAATGGTATATGTTCAAGGATTCTTAAATATTTTGTTTCATTACAAATTATATCATAATTAAATGCACTCAGTGTATTTGAAGATTTAGAGAAATTTATACTCTTTGCCAAATTTACTTATTTAATTATTAATATGAAGAAAACAAAAATCAGGAAATAAATGAATAAGTATAAGAAGTTTTATAAAATTAATGCAGTGTTGCAATAATTGAAATTTATGCAAATAATTCTGCAAATTTTAAAGGAACTAGATAAAATTCAGGCTTTTTCGAGGCATTTTCAAATGAAGATTGATCTATCGATTTAAAATAATATAAAATGCTACAGATGTTTTTTTTGTTATAAAAATTCTTTCCAACTTCAGTTACATCTTTTGTGGTTCAATGTTCAACTGATTTACGTTTTACTAAATGTTTTTACTAAGTTATTTGAAATTTCAAACTATCCAATTTATGTGTCCATATGCCAAAATCTAGCAAAGTAAACAAAGTTGTGATAGTTATATCTGGTTTCATATTTTAATAGAAAAAGTTAGAAATGAGAGAGTGGGCTCATAATATATTTATTTAAATTTTCCATTTTTTCATAATATTTTTTTCCTAAAACATCATATTCTATTTTTGGATTAAGAATAAATCAAAGTTAAATTATGTTATCTTTCAATGAAGTAAGAAAAAAGTATCTTTACATAATGATTTTTTTGCTTAATCCTGGAAAATCACTCATTTCTTTTTTGATACTATATGATGTCATAGATAAAATACTTAGTTTTATTGCCCTTGTCATCTCAAAAGTTGAATTGAGTTATATAAAATCATTTATTTAAAGAAGGGTATGTAACCTTTAAGTGAATTACTCTTATTATTAAATCATTTTGGAATTTGATGTGTTTAAATCTCTTAAAAATACATTTAGTATTTTAAGAATTTTAACAATTAGAAGTATCGTATCATCACAACAAGATTTAGACTAATTACTTTTATATTTACATCAAATTATTATTTTATTTTCGAGGGAACAGTTTTATGCAAATAGTAATTTTTATTTAAATTGTGGTAATATTTTGATATGTTAATTGTTTAATTTTTTTTAACTTGTGTATCGAAAGTTCCATAAAATTTGTGTTTTGTTTGCCTTTAAAAATAAAAATTTGATAAAAAGTTCATGTATAATATTTTATGAATTAATTCTATGAACTTTGAATTTGTATACGTATTAAAATATATAATAGTATCAATTCCTTTTCTAATTCAGAGAAATCTTTATAAAAGAGTTACACTTAAATAAACAAATTAACTGCAGGAAAATCTCCAACTGTAGATTTTGATTGAAAATGAACTCATTAGATAGAGAGTATTACATTCCCAAACCTATTCAACAATTACTAATCGGGTATGTATGAGTTATCTTCGGTTGCTTAATGTAAAGCTAAGATTGAATCTAGCAATGTTTCATGTCAAGGGACTAAAGTAACCTTTATTTAAGCCCACAGCCATCTATTTTCATGAAAGCTATTTGTCTTTTATGACGTTAGTAGGATGAAAACTGCAGTCGTCACGCAAGTAATAGCTTTAATGGTATAAGAGAAATACACTATATATACTAAATGTAACTGCAGATTTATATCAAAATAATAATATTAGTTTTGTATATTTTATTTCCAGTAAAGTTCTTTACATATAGTTAACATAGATGTAAAGTTTTTTTCATAATATTTGGTACTTTTTATATTCAATATTTTTAAACATATTCTTAGAAGTAAATATAGGGGAGATAATTTCAATATATTTTTCAATAGTAATAAAAGGTTAATAGATAAATTTTATTGCTTATGGAATTTCTCTAGTGTGTATTGGTTAGGGTACTGAACAATGTTCTCGATTTTATATTCCTGAAGATCTAGACACTAAACACATGCAGCTGCTTCATAATCTTAAAAAAAATTAAGTGACAAGGTACTTAATTTTATGTACTGAAATGTTACCCATTTCTCTAGACTACTAATGGGGTATTTCACATAATTACACTAAAAAGAGAAATGGTGACTTCCACACAGATACTTTTTAAGTACAATAGATCTTCAGTTGGGTTAGAAATATAGCCCGCTACCTACCCGATATTATAATGACGATTTTCGTCCCTAGAATACCGAGGGCCCCAAGTTATTGATGTTCATTTTAAATAAACATAAGTATTAATGTGTAGATATTGTTTATCAGTTTTAAGTCATGACCAAAAAGCATCGTAAATAATTCAATTAGTTCTCCTCCCACATTTCTGCGCTTAATGCCGTAAGAGAACAATTAGTGAGGTAATTCATTAATTTTATTTTGTATAAAGATGATGACTGTTTACTTGAAACACTTAAGAGATTTTTCATCGTTAATTTTACCCAATATTAAGCTAAGGTTTACCCACTTTTAAGGTTAATATTAGGTTGGGGAAAAAGTAATTCATTATTTTTTCGGTAGACGTCTGTAGTGATCACTATCTCGTGAGGTATCTATCAAACAATTTCAGATTTATGCTCGTTGGAAAGGTGACATTTGACACTAAAATATCCTCTTGCGGTTTTTTGTTTGATTAATTCAGTTACGAGTACACGGTTTCAAAAATGGAAGACAACAAACAGAAAATTCAATACATTTTCGTTTTTCTCTTGTAACGGCGAAAAAGATAGCCGGATGGCTAAAATTGTGAAAGGTGTTTATCGTCCTATATAAGACTGTAACAACCAGTTACGTACAATTTTTGTTTCGTCGATTCCGTTTGCGTATTTGGATGCTAAAGATGCACCTAGCATGGATGCAATATCGTCGAGAATGTCTATAAAATATCAAAAATTATCAAACTTGACAGCATGTCAGCAGTCGTAACTTCGCACAAGACCTAAAAATCTACATGAAAACTGTTTTAAACCTTTATTTAGTTTTACATACTTAAATTGATCTTTTTCTATATTATATGAGAACAAAAAAAAATGAATGGAAAGTATAAAACATATCAAAAAATAATCCATCCCCACACATTGAATGTTCTTGCTTTTAAATAAAATTAATTTTATTTCAATCTTAGCAGCTTTTTTATTTTGAATTGTTTCACAAGTAATTTCTCTGAGAACAAATTTTAGATTCATGCATATTGTCATATACTTATATTAATTGTCATATACATATTTCAATACATATAGTTTCAATACATATAGTCAAATGATTATTGTCATATAGTAACTTCATTGGGATTTCTTTAAATAGTTCAAATACGAATTTAGGTGTAAGAGATTGGCATTACAAAAGTTTTTAATTAATCATTGATGATACATTTTTTAATTCGACCAAACATTTTCAGATGAAATAGTGGAAACACGAACATGCCTGTTACAGTTGCTGAATCATTTCTCTTAAGCGCTTACAAAGATTAAAGAACTAGTAAAAATTTTAAAATGCAGAGGATATGATGTGTGTGTGTTATATTTCCTTGAACAAATCTACACACATATAGCCTTAAAAATGAAAAAATATGTAATCATATGGATCATGGAATTGTGAAATTACTTTAATCGTAATATTTGAAAGGAAAACACTACAAAATACTTCATAATATTTTTTTTTGGAATTTGTATGACTTTTGCAATTGCTTCAGTTTTATTTTAAATATATTTATTATTTTTATATATATGTGTGCCTGATTTTGACAGCCAAAAATTGACACATTCTTTCTTCAGTAAAAATCATAAAATTATATTAAAAAGACATTAACATTAGAAATAATGATAGGAATTTAGAATAAGTTCAATTTATAAGGAGAAAATATACACAACATGACAATTTATATAAGAAAAATAATATCTCCAGTGAAAACACTTGAAAGAGTTGATAAAATGTTTTTAGAAAAAGGACAAGAAAACTGTAAAATTAGTTTTTTTGTTGTATTCATTCCCACAAAAAGTTCACTTTTAATTAAGAAATAAGGAAATCCAAAATAAATTTCATTTAAGTTTTCTTTTTTAAATGTTATACATTATTAAATAATGATTTTTCTAAAAAACAACAAAAATGACATATTTTTAATTATTCAGAAAAGTTATTGCGTTGCATAAAATAAAAATCAGAAATGGAAATAATTTGATACAATTGGGAAATTACAGATATGTGAGTTTTAATACTTTTATAATACTTTTATTCTTTTTTCCATTTCTGATTTTTATTTAAATTGTACTTGCAAAATTTGAAGTAAGTTAAAGCTTATTATTCGATTTGTTACTGAACTGATAGTTGATAGTGCTGAAAGAACGAACACACACACACACACACACACACACACACACACACACACACACACACACACACACACACACACACACACACACACACACACACACACACACAAACACACACACACACACACACACACACACACACACACACACACACACACACACACACACACACACACACACACACACACACACACACACACACACACACATATTGAAGTTATGAATTATTAATGAAATTATATTTAGAATTAATAGAAAATTAATTGTTTTATAAAAACATAGTTGCTTTTTCTTCAAACATAATAAATGAATCTCATCAAGCTCTATTAGAATTAGACATACTTTTAAGTGGATGTTCTAAGGTTTGATTCTGATCACTGGCAGAAATATCTCACCTGTATGTTTTTTGCATGGCTTTGATACTATCCACCACGTATTATAGCCTTCTCGGAGTATTCTTCCTATATAATGGACAGTATTCATTGGTCTCAAGGAGATAAACCCTTGAACATAAAACTTTAGTAAAGAATCACTAAGGAATTGAAGGTTTTTGGCTTGTACGATATGTAAGGATCATTTTCGAGAATACATTTCCAGTAGAATTTGAAATTCGGCTTTCAAATGTACTGCAGCTAAAAAATGGAAAACAGTTCTTCTCAGTTTTAAATTCACTTGGAAGCATAGTGATTGTTTGATAATTTATTTTGTTATATAAAATATTTATATGTTTGGAAGTTTATTTTAGCAAAAAGAATTTATCTTTAATTTATCTGTTATGTACCAAGTTATGGTATTATGAAAAAGGGTGGTGTAAATCTTTCTTTCTAAAATGAGTTATTCCATGTTAATCATTGAAAAGTATTGTAAAAAGGTCACTTTTTAATAGCTAAAGTTTTGATGAATATGTTGCAAACAAGAAAATTTCTGAGATTTAGGAAAACTTTTCCTTTAATGAATGTTGAGAAATTATTATGATCTATTTTTAGCAAACTGGTTAAAACCAAGTTAGACCTTAAACCAAGAAATATAATTTTTTTATCAAATTTATATCTGATGAAATACTGTACCACACATAGTTACCAAAATTTGAATTGCCATGGATATGATTTGGTTAAAACATAGACCATTATCTGGAATGTTTCAATTTACTTTGTGCTATTTCATATAGGTTAATAATAAATTTTAGATAAAATTTTCAATTAGAATATACTGAATTCATTTTGTTGAAGGATTTAATTTATTAAAATATGTCATCGAATGCATACCTTTAATATCATTTGTATAAAAAAAACTTATTAATATTATAAAATGAACACAAATTAAATATATGGAATCAGTTTTTATGAATTAAATTATTTCATCTAAAATTAATTTAATTGATTGGAAATGCATTAATAAAAGAAGCCTTGAAGGATTTAAATAGTTAAAAATTTTCATGTCTTAAAGTTTTGTGTCATTATTTAAAAAAATATCATAATGATTTAGTAAAATTGAGAAAATTTCATTTGAAGATTGCTAGTTGTATATTGATATTATCAATACTTTTATATTCAATATAATATTGTCAATATCAATTATAATTAGTATATTGTTATTATCAATTCTTTATTTTACAACAAAAATGGTTCTGATATTCGTTTTTGTAGTTAATTCATACGCATGGCAAAAAAATCTTCAAAATCATACTTTTTTTAACAATTGATAGAATAATTTAATACTTTCTTAAATTCTCTCAATTTTTAATACTAAAAAAAGGATTTTAAATTATAATTATATACAAATTTTTTCCCGATTTGAAAATTTTACATTATGTTTCAGTAAATTAGAGATGCATAAATTCATTACATAATATGTTTCGTTTAATAATTTTTAAACAATTTTGAAATCCATTTTCCAAAAAATTTTTTTAAAGTCTCTTTAATCATTATATGAGTAGAAAAATATCTTTCATCTTTTTCTGAAAATTTAGCAACTCTTAGGTTTTTATATAATTTAATGTCCTTATATCTATTTTCAAACATATCTAATTTGATTTATATTACATTTACAATATAACTGATTGCGTACGAAACAGTTTTAAGCACTTATAGAACCATTTTGAAATTTTTCTATGAAAAAGCTTTCAGTTATATTAAACCAGAGACCCATTCCACAGTTATTTACCTCCAACTCAAAATATTTTATGTTATTCGTGGCATATATGAAGCGAATTTATTCTAGATCGAGACAGGAATTCCTTATAGGGGATCTTCCTTTGTATTTGTAATACCTTAGAGGAAAAATCCAAGTAACCAAATGAAATTGGAGATTTTCTCCTTGAAAAAAGTTGAAATGGAAAAATCTCTTTATGGGAAGAATTCCAAGCTAACACTCGCTTTTCAATATATAGATCTATTTTCCTTCTTCTTTTTCTTCTGAAAGCTCGTGTTGCCACCTAATAATGGCCAAATATCGAAAATGTCTTTCTTGCACTTAGTTCTCGATGAAATATTTCCCCGATTTTTATCACCGAGTCCTTTAGCTGTAAAATGGATTTTCCCCTTACAGAACTAATAAAGTAAATGCTGAGAGAAAGTTATAAAGTATTTCTAGCTGGAACGTAATGAAAACAAGAAGGAAAAGGCCTTCCTTGATCTATGGTAGTTGAAGGAACGATGTTTCTTAGAAATTTTTCAGTTAAAAATAAATTGCTTGACAAAGATGTCAGAATACTTTTTTGAGTAACACCGTCATTTAGCCTTAATGAGTGCCTTTGTTACAGCTGCACCTCACTTTCTTCAAATCGGAGTTATTGGTGTATTGGTTGAAGAGAAAATAAAATAAGATGACATCAACCAGCTTGCATTGATAGGGAAAAGGAAATATAAAAAGTGATATGTGGTTCCTTTAAAAGGGAATTATTTTTTTTCTCAAGGTGATAAAACTTTCAATGAATAAAAAAAATTTCTCATCAAAGTCTTTTAATTGTCTGAAGTGTTATTTTTGCAGCTAAATAATACTCTTCTAATTAGAAACAACAATGTATTTTGAAGAAAAAAGGATGTTTTAATTAAATATTAGCCTAGAAACAGAATATTTTATAATATTTCATATGGACATTTTTAAAAATATTTAATCAAAGTTATTTAAAAAGGATTTTATACTCAGTAATTAGCACTACATTTTTTTAAATGTATCTAGTATATTTAGATACGTACTGATACCAATATGCATAACTAATAGTAAAAAAAAAATCTGGGTATAATATACATTCATTTTTCAATTTAACTTTGATATTTTTCAAAATTAAAAAAATATTTATTAAATCATTCTTGTTGCTGTATATATATATTTCCTTACTTTATATTTGTAAATGTGCATTATATATGTATATATTTACATACATGATAGATAGATATGTAAGAAATTACAGAAATGGTGTTCGCAATATGTAAATTCAAAATGTCTAAAATTTTTCAGTTATGCTATTTTTCGGAAGCCTAATTAAGAAAAGTTATGTTCTTCTTAATTGCCAAGTATCGATTTCTTATATCGATTTCTTATATCATCCACGTAAGCAAAGTGTAATTGTTTGACTTTACATTGATAAAAACTTTTTAAAATTAAAATCTCCACCATAAGTGTCCCATTTCGAAAGCAATGTATTTGAATAAATAAAATGATTTTTTCTCTTTCATATTTAGAAATATACCTTAAATGATCCCTTCCAAAAATATACACATCAGCTGTACTGGGCAGATGGCTTAGAATAACAGTAATCCAAACTCTCGTGAAACCATTTAAACTTTGGTCACCTACTATCAGAGAAAATTTGTTTAACCGACCATCCGACGAAAACAGGTGACATCGAGTATTAAAACTTTGGCCTTAATACTATTTGTGTTTTCTGGGTCATTCTGTGAATAGGAGTTTTAACATATAAATAGCATAAAAAGTAGAATAGATTATTTTAATTGAGAATAAATTCCTCACAATAAACAGAAAAATAATATAATATAAATTGATTTTATATTTAAGAGGAAAAAAATTGTAATGATTGTAGATGTCTAAACATTTCTGAAAATGCTGTTATTTTTCAAAAGCTAAAAGTGTTAATATGTTTAAATTACTTATTGAATAAGGCAAATATATTGTAATAAGCAAAATATGCGGTGAAACATTTCTAAAATAACATTTTAACTATTATTTATAACTGTGTTTTATAAATTATTAATTTATTTTAATCTTTCAATATTGAATTAATATATTTAGTGATTAAGATTTAAATGCTTTAAATTTTTTTGGAAAAATCTTTCAATTACCTGGATTCCCATATAATAGGACAAATATAGAATTCTATAGGATAAATATAGACTTATAATATAAAAAAAGAAATAATTTTAGTAGTATGTACCATGAACAAAAATATATATACACTGAGGTCTTTAGTATATGTTCACTTAATTTTAAATTTTTGGAATTTTTATGAGAGTATCCAAGTTTTTGTTCTGAGTTCACAATATGAATCTTTAAATTTTATATTTATGTTTTCCAACATTTTGATTTGCTTAATGTTACGCTAAAATATGTTATTTGCAAAATAAAAAAAGAACTTTCACAATTCAGATTTGAAATAATTTAACATTCACTAAATCTGTAGTGTATAATATTAACGTATTTAAATGAATTTTAATTTTAACTAAAACATTCACATGTGACTTTATTGAATTGAAGTATCAGTATATTTGGTAACAAAAGAAATTTTACAAATCTGAATATTTTGATAATTTTACTGAAAATGTTTATCATAATATTGGTAATACATAATTCCTTTCTATACCATGAATATAATTGATAAGCATTTTTATTATTTGTTATTATATCAGTGAATCTAATATTTTCACATTTTTAGAATGAAAATACCATAAATATTTGTTATCATGTAAGGAAAGTTAAAGTCTCTATTTTACAAAATATTTGATAACATAGTAAAAATTATTCTATGAATTTTTCTTGTTATTACTATACAAGTTTATGAAAATAATTTCTAACAAAAACAATATCCAAGTGGATTTTGGATACAAATCTAAACTCTTTTTTTAATATTTGACTGTATTTATTACGGTACTGAAATGCTAAAATATAAGTTAATTGGAAAGTCAAATATTATTAGAGCTTCAACTCAACATATTTTTATGAAATCATAAAAAAATCATATTACTATAGTATTCAGGAATATATTATTAACTTTTGCAATTATAAATTCTGAGCAGTGAATTAAGATGTTGATATTTATAAAGCTTGATAAGTTATAGATCAAAGAATTTTATTTAAATTAGATGAATACAAAGCTCAATTATTTTTAACATTTGCCAGAATTTATAACTGGGTATTTGTAAAAATAAAAGCTTTATGAGACAAATGTTAAACAAGAATATTTTTAAGTATAAATGCTTTTAGTAGTCAATGATATATGATTGGTTTGAAAAAATTTAGAATTTTTTCATATTTTTTTAAAGCAAATGTACCAATAAATTAACTCAAAATAATCTATAAACAGAATTAAAGTCCCTCCTTTCCACTGTTTCAAATAACTTTTTTAGTTTATTTTCCTCTTTATAAAGATATTTAAAAAATATTTAAAATAAAGACATAAAATTTCTTTATTTTAAATATTTTTTAATAAAGAAATTTTAGTTTACAAACTAAAATTTATTAAATTTTGAAATACCAAATTAAATTATTTAAACAAAATATAATTCATATAAGGAATAAAACTATGAAAGTATTTGAAATGTGGAATTAAATTTACTTATCAGTTATTATCAGTTATTCTTTTATTTTACATAAAATTACTACAATCTAAAATGTAAAAGAACTGGAAATAACTATTTTTTAGATTAGACCTGTTAATTCCTACTGCGAAATATATAGTGTTTCAAATTTTATTACTGACGATTGTCTGAGACATAGTCTAGAAACGCAATTACCAAATGAGACAATCAAATTTAACGACTTCATAAGAGTGGAACAATGAAATATTTCATTCAAATAGAAACGTATTCACATAGAAATCAAAAGATAACCTCTAGGATATTAAATTAAGCACTCTTTTCAATAGTTCTTACATTCAGATTAAACTCCATCCAAAGAGTGAGCTCTTAATGACTATTTTCTCGTTAAATCAAGAAAATACTAAGAAATACTAAATACTAAAAATTCAAAGACAATTACTTGACATGGTTGGAATAAGTATAATGTCTATCGATAGTTCTACTTTTTCCCGAATCGATATTTTAAATAAGAGCAATTGAATTGGAGAAAATAATGCTATTGAAAATCGATTGATGTCATTTTCCAGAAGAAAAAAAAATCGTTACTGAATCAGTTCAATAATTATAAATTAATGTTTGTTTCAACATAGAGGATAGACTATCAGTTTTATTCTGTTTTAACTCTTTTTAAAAATACGAAGCAAACACCTTCCAGAAGGATTCTTATGTTTAACAACTTATTTTCTTCGTTTAAGAAAGATGCTTAGAAAATTTTCAAGCATCCAATTTGACACACGTTTATGCAAATATAAATGAACACAGTACTTATATCAGATTCTTCTACCATGGTTTTTAACAATTTAAAAAATTATTTAAAACATATTCAACGATAATAATGTATTACTCGACTTTTTATTTTAGAATAAGTGTATAACTTGTAAAATAAATCTGTCTTTGCTCTAGTAGCCTATTAAAAACAGAATTTGAAAAGCTCAAGATTTTTATTTAGATAAAATATTATAATATCTAAAAGTGAAAAACTTATGAAATATTTAATGCTTTAATTTAATTTTCATATCTGTTAAATAATGAAGTCAACAAGTGAATATTATTATTTATTCAACAGAACAAATTAGCACAAACTAAAAAAAGTGATTTTTAAAAACTTTTTGCTGACTATATTTTTTACTCATTCATACAAATAGCTACAAGTAAAGAACTGAAATAGTTCCATAATATTTTAAAGTGGGGACAATTGAACAGAAACGAATTTAAGAACAAGAAAAATATGACTTTCTGTGAAGAAACATAAATAAAGATCTACGAGTTGTGAGAAAATTTCCATTTCGTAGCGAACTTCTGAAAGGAAAAATATCGATTGATACGCAACAGCAGTGGATATCAAAATGGACATTCGCACTTCATTTGTCATGGAAACTATTCTGGAGATTTTTGGAGAGAACAAAAAAAAAAAAATTCTTGCAGCTATGACGCTCATAGAAAGGGCTATTGGTTGGAGAGAGCTTTTAGCCCCAGAAAGTAATGTGCATACACAGGGAAAAAGTTAGCAGAGTATTTTCCTCAGGGGTTATATTCAAAATTACTATCTGTATAATAAGGTACGAAATTTCAAATGAAATATAATTTTTTTGACACTTGCTTAAACTCTTTTTGCATATCGGTTTTATTAATTCTAAAATCTTTTAATATTAGATATAAATATTTTAATGCTAGGAGAAAAAGTAAAGGAAACAATTCTTCAAAGAGTTTTAGGAAATTTAAATAGATAAAATAGTTAAATGGTTTCCAAAAAAATATGTTTTAATCCCATTTTATTTATCATATTAATGATTTAAAAACTAATTCGCATATATCTTTAAAGATTCAAATCATACAATATTTGAACAAAACTTTAAGCACAAAAATTTTAAAATTTGAAATGAAATAATTCCTATGTTCAACTTAATATTTATGCTATGATAAACATCTGTTAATAATACATTTTATAAACTGCACTAATTTCTTTTGTAAAATAGTTAATGGTATTTAACTAATTCTTACATATGAAAATCCCAGAATTTTCTGATTAAATAAATTATATTCAAAAAAAGTTCCTGAATGCTTTTATGAAAAGTTATATGAAAAGAACATAGATTTAAATAATCTGTATTTTCTATAAGATCTATTGATAAATCTGGCCATATTGTCACTGAATATAAATAAATTTATGTCTCAAAATGTAAAATTAAAAAAAAACAAAAACAAAATGGCTAAGTTATAAAAAAATTATTGTTAAGAAACAAACATTTGACAACAAAACTAAATTTTCGATAAAAGTTGCATTGTTAAATATTATTTAGTATTATGTGTGTAATATATATCCAGTAATTAAACTTCAAATTAAATGTTATTCACTAGACAAAAAAAGAAAAATTATAAGGTTTTTTGAAAAATATATGGGTGTGAATTACAAAACGCATTCAAGGTGTTTGGAAAATTTTCAAATTACTTGCGCTACCTCAATTTTATTTACTGATGATTAATTCTGTTGAAAAAGCTCAAACAAAATAAATATTTATTTGAGATTAATCTTTTTAAAATACATTTTTTAATCAGAAATAAATTTTTCTTACTATTCACGTGACTAAAGTGCTATTAAGAAAACATTTTCCACTTACCTACATTTAGCAAGTAAATAGGGCACAAAAATGTATCCTATTCATCAATAAGATGAATCAAATTATTACAGTCTGAAATATCGTCATCGTCATTGAGGTTAAAGGGCAAATACATAAATGCAATTTTAAAATCAATATATATATTTTGAATATTTTTTAAATTATTACTCACATATATGCTTGTATGAATAATATTTAAATAATAATATGGGCCTGGTCACATAATATGTAAATACTAATTATAAAACAATCATACATAATTTGATTAGGAATAAAACTATATTTGAAACAAAACTTATTTGCCAAGAATAAAAAAATACTCTTTTATTAAGTTTTAATTATAAATAATATTTTTATTGAAGATCTATATTTGCATTTATCATGATCATATAACATAATTTTCAGAGCCCCTTACCTCACATGGCATATTCCATCATTGCAAATAAAATCTATTCTTTTAGGGTGTTATTATCAGGAAAGCTTTATTATTGGAAAAAATTTTATTGATTATTTTAATTGGAAATTAGGTAGCCAATTTCAAAAAGGTTAAAAAAATATTTATTTTAATTTAATTACTACAAATAAAATAATTAATCAAAGAAATTGTTCAAGTTATAAGAAATCTATGCAATTCAAGTACAATTTTGAATAACAGTTATCCTCCTATGATTACATAATTATTTAAAAAGTTGGATATGTTAAACGAATAGAGTTTACTTAAAAAATATAAGATATATAAATAATTAAAATTTAAGAAAGAGTAATACAGTATGAAAGTTAAATTGCTCTAATAACACTTTAACTACTGACATAAAAACTTCACTTTTGATAGGTATAAAGTAGCAAAAAATCATAACAATATAATATGATGCAGGGATTAATTATTTTAATTAGATAAATAATTAATGTTATTGTTAAACACAAGCAAAAATAACTTTACTAAACATAAATATAGTTTTCCTTTAATGGTAAAAAAGAGAGAGATGGAAAATAATGAATTAGTTTAATTATATTGATTTTTGAAAATCAAAATCAAATAAATTAATAAGACGATTTCTATAACTTTTATAAATATATATTGTATTTAAACTTTTAAGTTGAAATTTAAAATATTGGTTTAATGTTTTCTTTCAATTATGAAAGACACAACTATTAATAATTACAATCATTGAAAATTTCCAACAGAATCTTCTAGCAAAAAAAATCTGCATAATAAGTTAAGATACAAATTAAAGAAGTTTTTGCTTTGTTGCACGAAAAATGATAAATTAGATTAAACATGTAAATGAGACATTTTAGTGTTTAGTTTATTTAATTGCAAAATTGATTTAGATTTAAGATGACAAATGATATTTTGGTTTCTACAACAAGTGAGGTTTTGGTTCTTCTTTGTTAGGCCAAATTAATATATACTAATTGCTATCATGGTGTTGGTGTTCATTTCAGTGTATGCTTTGTCAATTTTTAAAAGCTATTTTCAAACTTATTACCAATGATTGTAAATATTTATAATCATGCTAAATACACTACTGGCCATTAAAATTGCTACACCAAGAAGGCGACATGCTACAGACGTGAAATTTATACGAAAGGAAGAAGGTGCTGTGTTATGCAAATGATTAGCTTTTCAGCGCATTCAGACAAAGCATGCGCCAGTAGCCTACATTGTGTTTAAATGAGGAAATTTTTCAGCCGGTTCCTCATACACAAATTGCATTTGAACGTTGTTGTCTGGCGAAAAGTTGTTGTGATGCTTCGTGTAAGAAGGAGATTATAAATATTTAGATTGCGTACCAGCACGTTTCTGACTTTGATAAAGGTCGAATTGTAGAGTACCGGGATTGCGGTTTATCTTATCGCAGTATTGCTGCTGGCGTCGGTCGAGATCCAATGACTGTTAGCAGAATATGGAATCGATGGATTCAGGACGGTAATACGGAACGCCATGCGGGATCTCAACAGCCACCTATCACCAGCAGCCGAGAAGACAGGCATATTATCCGCATAGCCGTAATGGATCGTGCAACCACGTCACAAGCCGTGAGTCAAGAAACGGGGTCGTTTGGAAGACAACAAGTGTCTGCACGAACAGTTCGACGACGTTTGCAGCAGCATGGACTTTCAGCTCGGAGACCATGGCTGCGGCTTCCCTTGACGCTGCGTCATAGACAAGAGCGCCTTCAATGGTGGGATCAACGACGAACCTGGGCGCACGAATGGCGAGACGTCATCTGTTCAGATGAATCCAGGTTCTGTGTACAGCATCATGATGGTCGCACCCGTGTTTGGCGGCATCGTGGTGAACGCACACCTTGCATTCATCATCGCAGCTTGCATTCATCATCGTCATACTGGCCCATCACCTGGCGTGATGGTATGGGGTGCCATTGGATACACATCTCGGTCACCTCTTGTTCGCATTGACGGTGCTTTGAACAGTGCACGTTACATTTCTGGTGTGTTACGACCCGTGGCTCTACCCATTATTCGAGCCTTGTGAAACCCTACGTTTCAGCAGGATAATGCCCGACCGCATGTTGCCTGTATTGTACGGACCTTCCTTGATACGGAACATGTTCGGCTGTTGCCCTGGCCAGCACATTCTCCAGATCTTTCACCAATAGAAAACATCTGGTCAATGGTTGCCGAGCGACTGGCTCGTCACCAAACGCCAGTCACTACGGTTGATGAACTGTGGCATCGTGTTGAAGCTGCATGGGCATCTGTACCTGTACATGCAATCCAATCTCTGTTTGACTCAATGCCCAGGCGTATAACTGCTGTTATTACTGCCAGAAATGGTTGTTCTGGGTATTGATTTCTCAGGATCTATCCAGTCAAATTTTTTGAAAATTTAATCACTTGTTATTTCTAGTATAATATATTTGTCCAATAAATATCATTTTGTTAACTGCATTTCTTCCTGGTGTAGCAATTTTAATGGACAGTAGTGTACTTATGATACTGATGACAGTTTTGATTAAATGCAAAGAAAACTCAGAGCCTATTTAAAGATGTGAATAAAATAATTTTAATAGATCTTAACACAGGCCTAAACTTTTGGATACTAAATCATCTCTTACAAATACATTTAATTTTTCAAAAGTTTCAGGAAAGTACTAAAATATCGAACCATATGGAACAAAATTGAGATTTAAATATTATTAATTGCTTTTGCTCTCGAGAAATTATAAAAAAATGTATTTGAAAAGTATTTACATTTTCAATTTCAGTGCCTGTATGTATTAACTTTGTGAAGCATATTTCTACTTAAAAAGAGTGAAATTTTTTAAAAACATCACAAATTCTAAAAAGTATGTTAGTTTTTACCAAGCATGATTATCGTTTTCCGGGAACAATATAAAATTAAATATATATACAAGGAATTTATAATATATTTGGATTATTCAAAAAAGTATAATAATATTTTAGAAAATACTGAGTTATTAAAAACCTGCACTTGAAATATAATTAGAGTTGTTAAATTTAAAATGTTATATGGATTTTGATTTTTTATAATATATCTTATATATAAAAAATCTACATATATATCTTCTACATTACTCTAGGAATTTCAAACTTTATTAAACTTACATATTAAATTTAAAGTAACTTGAGAATTATTAATGGAGAAAGTAATAAATAATTCATTGAGACAGGATGAAAAATTCGTCCTCTTTTAAGATTGATGCCAACTATACTATTACACTATTCAAGAAAAAGAGTTAAAAGTAAAAACAAAAGAAATATTTAAGAGCATGAAATATAAAATATATATACTACCTTAAATATGTTAAATATCTGAAATTCTTAACGGGCAAGAACTTCTTATATTATATGTTGTATAATTTGAATAATATAAGGTACATTCAAAGTATGTGTATTTTTTTACAATTACTATTTTATTTCTCTTTTAAGCTTACAATGTTATTAGTTCTTCATAAAACATTTCAATCAACCTTTACGTTTATTGAAATATGGTGTTTAAGCTCACTGAATAATTATCACACATTCTTACTTTTATTTAATAATATCTAGTAAATAATAATGAATATAATTTCAATTAAAGAGAATCTCATTGTTTTCTCTAAATTTATTTAAGGGTTACAATTTTATAAAATTAAACATACACCTCTGAAATCATACCTGATAAAACAATACAAAATTTTTTTATAATTATATAATGCTGCATATTGTTTTTAGTTACTAAATTGAATTAGGATAAGTCAATTTTAAAATCAAAAATTAAATTATTCCTGAGAAAAAAAATAAACTTTTCTACTTTATGAAACAATATCAGCATTATTTTGAATATATAAATTATACTCCTTTGATATTTTATCTACAAATGATTTTTATGATAAAAAAGTGATCTGGAAAATAAACGAGGAAATAGTATAATATAGCAAATATTTCAGGAACTATTAGGCTATATAACAGGAAAAAACTATATAACTATAATTTCAAATATAAATAACTATATACGTATATGTCGCATTAATTGTTCAAAGCTTTAGCATTTGAAGTAGGTTGTATTAAGCGATAAATATTAATGCCATACTGCAGAATTTACACGAGGTAAAATTCTACTCCTGTGTTCCTTAAACTCACCATAACTTGGTGTTCCAACAACTCACCATCACTTCATCTCAGGATAACATATTTCAGAACGCGGGAAATCTGGGATGGATTCCTGCTACTGTTTGAACAATATAGCATGATTATCGTATTTCTAATTTCTGCATGCCTATTTGTTGAAGAGACTGCTTAGTATTTTTCCAAGTTTTTTTCTTTGCAAATCATGAACACAGTTTACTGTCTTTGAAAAATTCCTCTCGCAAAATGAATGTTCCAATACTTTAGAACAAACATCAGCTGTTAGGATTTCTTCTATAGGATATCAAAATGAAGACCCAAGATTTATTAAAAACCTATGACATGTTTATAAACAGATCATAAAAACCCGAATTCGTATAAAATGCTATTTTTTTGCCGATAATTTGAGATTCGTTTTTACAAAAGAAGAAACATTTGCTGTTCTAGTTAATGACTAAATATTACATTTAAATTATTTGAATAGATGTGTTTAATATTTGCTATTATTCTTCATTTAAATCTTTGTAGTTAATTTCTACGTATTAATATAATGTTCTCTCATCTTAAAAAAGATAACTATTTATCGAATTCAAAATCAAAGAACCTTTTTGTCTTACTATTTGCATAGTTATCATATTTGAATTGGGCAATGTGGTATTATAGTGTCAATGTAGATTGAAATATAAGAGAACGCCGTGATTTAATTTAAATATTAAAGGAAGGAAAAAATAACAA
This sequence comes from Latrodectus geometricus, assembly GCA_026290005.1. Classification (NCBI taxonomy): domain Eukaryota; kingdom Metazoa; phylum Arthropoda; class Arachnida; order Araneae; family Theridiidae; genus Latrodectus; species Latrodectus geometricus. The sequence continues at coordinate 425,712 of JAPDSC010139371.1, forward strand.
AAACAAGTTGTTTTTCCAGGAATAGAAGTCAGACACATAATATCAGAAAGTGAAACCAAATCACTTCATCACATAGTTGATATTTAGTTATTAATAGAAAAATATCTGAGAAAAGTTTTTTTTATTTCAGCTTTTTCCTAGCCATTTTTTAAAAATGCAGAAAAACATAATAAAATATGTGTTGATTTACGTAACAAAAAGACAGAAATTCATTCGAGATTTTTCAATCATTATTTATTAATATATTTAGTAATATATTAATTTATTTCATTCTCACAAAATTTTCGGAAGTAATTAATCGGCATTAAACATAAAAAATGAGAAGAATCCATAGAATAAATAATCAATTTTGAGTTACATTCTAACCGTTTACTAATCGACTGACAGAAACTAATATTTATTCATAGTTTCTGCCAATCAGTCAGTTAAACCAATTTTTAACTAACCTAAAAGGTTAACGCCAATTTTTATAATCTTGGTTTATTACTATTTGTTTTACAAAAATTCCTGTTTGTCAAAACAAGAAATCAGAAAAGTTAATTCAGAAGCTAAGCCAAGTAGCTATATTTGTAATTAAATTAAATGGAATCCCTTTACTTCTGATTATTTAATACTAGTTCAATAAAGTAAAAAAATTGCTTTTATTGTTTTGGGAAGTTTTCCAGCTGTTACAAGACTCTAAAATTTCTTTTACTGAAGCTTATAATTTAGTTGATGTTTCAATCACTTAAAGATCTATACAGGAATGCAATATTCCAAAAGTATTTTTACTTTTAAAACTAAAGCAACATTCTTGAAGAAAATTCAATTTAATTTGGTTTACTTAAAACTAAAATTTAGCAAGCAGCTATTGAGCCTGCTTAACAACATACCTGCTTAACTACCTATTTATTTGTCTATCTAAATATCTTTTGTTATAATAATATGTATAAATAATATGTTAATAATATGTTAAATAATTTGTATATATATATATATATATATATATATATAATATATATATGTGTGTGTGTGTGTGTGTGTGTGTATTTATTTTATTATAATTTAAGTAACAGTACAAAAAATGTACAATATATGTATTTTGTGTTGTTAAACTTCTACAATATAAGCATTAACAATTTAAAGCAGGTATTGCAAATATGTAAAACACTCTTAAAATTACTCTAATAATTGATGAATTCTAAATACTTACTTTTTTGTACTTAGAATTCATATGAACTTCCTTCTTGGGTTCATGAAATTCTAGAGTTGATGAAGTTAAAAAGCTGTTAAAAGATATCTATTTTCTCATAATTTCAATATTACTACTTTATGCGAATTGTTGTTCATTACAAGTAGGAATTTAATGAATATCACAAGGGTGTTTGAATATTTACATCATATTCAGTACATATCCAAATGATTCCCATAAAATGCTTTCTAAATTGGAAACACTAGTCTCCATGTTCTTTGGCTTCATAGTCTTGAAACGTTAATAATTCATGTTAGGTATTAGGGATATGTCGAAAACCTTTAAAGCCTTCCCTAGTAGTTGACGAATGCATTTGGATAAATGAATTTACTAATTTATAGCACTGAGTATTTACTATAAGTGTTAGAAATATTTCTTGAATTTGCAGTTATGAGAAATCAAAAGCGAATAAACTGTATTCATAAGAGTAATTCAAATTTATATATTATTTAGTAATTGTTTAATATTTTTAATAGTTATACTATTTTTTTTAATCGTACATTGTTGGATTAATGTATGATTAAATAAATTGGTCTGTTATCATTTGGATTTATGTTTGCTGAAAATTCTAACTTGATTTTTTACAAATAACCATGGAATTATGATATTAATTACGAAAGATTTAAAATATAATAAAATATTTTGTTTAATGTATTAAGAATAAATAAAACATAGAAATAGCATCATAAAATTATTAATGAGTTAAAAATATTTTACTAAATATTATGCTAAGCTTGTTTAATAAGTGTTCTTATGAAAAAATAAAAAAAGTATCTTAAATCCAAATGGAAAAAAAAACAAGAAAAAGGGAATTAAAATATTAAATTATTTTGAATTAATTTTACTTTTAAATTAGTAATCTATATGAGCTGGAATATAATTTACTATTTAATAAAATTATTTGATAGACTTGACATGTATGGGTCTTGAATATTTTATGATTAGTAAATAATTAATGATTTTTCATTAATATATAGATATAAAGTACGATAGATAGAACATTTAAAATGTGAAAATGGTACAATAATTTGATATAAATAATAATATATTTTTAGGAAAGTAAATTGGCACCACATGAGAAAAATGTTTGCTAAAGTGTTATTATTTTGTAAATATCAAACATTATTTAACTTTAATTTAGAAAAATGGTGTACATTGTTTAAATAACATAACATTCTTGTAAATATAAAAACAGTTAGCATTCATAAGAAATATTTAAAATTTGTAAGTAATATACTTTTCAAATAAATATTTTATTGCAAAAAGTTTTAATACTTACAAATTTTAAATATTTTTCCTAAGAATAAAAACTTTTTTTATTTCAAAAAGTTATTTAATACTATACTTACAGTAATTTAAATAAAGTTCTTTTAATAATAAGTTCTTTATTTTTTCTGTAGTTGAGATTAAAGATTGATATCTTATATAAAAATAATTTTTAATTTATTGAATTTAGCGATCGGAACGAAGACGATAGTTCAATAATGAGAGAATTCATTTAGTATATTTTCAAGTAGTTACAATAATTAGTTACTGCAGTAGTTATAATAGATTGCTTTTTTCTGAACAATCATGTAGTAAATTTGTAAAATTTTGTCTTCGACAAAACATATTACAAATGCCAAAGTTGAAGTTTAATTTTTAACCTAAGATAATTAGCATTTAAAGATGTCCGTTCAGCACAGGTTGATAATCAGGAAAAATTTCTGCATGAAAATGTGAATTCAGATAGAAAATAAAAGTAACCAGAAAGCATTCACTAATTATCAGCAATATTTTACATACATAATCTATTTTTAACCGGTTGTTCCGGATAATAGAACAGATCCTTCTATAATGAAATCTAAGATATAATTTTCCAAAATAATATTTTCATGTGCTAAAGATTTCAGAAATATTTCAGGAAGTTGTAAAAAAAAAGCTTTCAGGAAGAAATAGTTATCTTTCAAAACTGCTCAAAGATTGCTTTGCAACTAAATCCAAATTAAAATATTTACCAGTGTTTAAATCATAAGTTTACCACTTATGCAGATTTATCGACGTATTACCTATATCTGACAACGATTGCAATAGTTTCAAAGAACAGTTTATAAAATTTCTTTCCACTTGATATACGATTATCTTTCATTGGACGAGAAACAATTTGTTTCTGTTATTATAATGCTTCATCACAAATCATATATATTTTATAATTTAATTTAGAGTAAAATTTAGAATTTTTTCTTATAGTTGATAATATTGTGGTAGGTCAATCATGAGTCTTTAATTACAATGACTTTCAGGTATATCTCAAAAGATTACGAGTGGAAGAAATGAAAAAAAAGAGATAAAGCTAAATTATAAAGTGATTTGTCAAAAGAATTACATTTAATTTTGATAACTGTTACTGAAATGAAAAAAAGAAAAAAATTGGAGAAGGAATCTAGTAATGATGAAAACTTTTGGAATATGAAAAGTATATAGTTACATAAGCACAAGAACTGTAAAGTGATTGATCATCAAAAGACATAACTAAGACATAAGGATATTATAAGTAAAAGGACATTGTAAGTTAGGACTACATTCCTAACTATTGTTAGGAGCTAAGTAAAAGGTATTCAAATAAGTTAGATAATTGCTAGCATCTCATTTCAGATATATCATGACAGTAACTTTTTTTATCATTAGTAAATTAATGATCCATAAATATTTGAAATTAACTTGTATTAGTTTTCCAAATAATTCATTTATTGATATATTTACATGAATATGATTTCGTTTTTATGTTTTTATGTTATTTTATGATAATTTTATGATATTTTATCTTTATTAAAAATAATAAAGATAACACACACACACACAACTACTATTAATTCAAGTATTTATTAATTTATAGGATATATATATACATGTTAAAATTGCTTATCACTCCTTTACGAATTTCTATAGTTAGAAACAAAAGTATGTAAAACTGTTTTGAAACTTTTACAACTGGTTTCATGCAGATGGTGAAACGTAATTTTTTTTTAACAACAAAAATGTATTTTTTAATAAGTCAAGTAAATTATATTATTTTGCTATATTTTTAACAGTTTTTCTTACGAAAAAGAATAATGATCGCTTTTTAAAAAAATGGAGTTACGCTAATAGGAAATAATCAAATATCCTATATCAACATTTAATTAAAAAAATACTAATTTAATGTATTTCTTAAATTTTTTACTTGAATTTATTTGAAATTTTAATAAAGCAGAATAATTATAAGTAATTTTCATAATTATTATAAAAGTATTTTATTGAAGTATCTAAATATTTTAAGATAATATTATAATGTTATATTCCTTTAGTAGCTATGAGTATGATTGAAAAATAGTAACATGTAACTTTAACAAATGTTAAAAAAGAAATTAAAAGAAAATTTGAATTTTTTAAATAAACATAAGCATTATTTTTAATAAATTTTTCTTTACCAAACAATATTAATTTACCTAAATTTTTTATTATATCAAATTCAATATTTTTAAATATATCGGAATTTCTAAAATTTTAAATTTTAGACAAGGCATTTGTTAAGGGTTAAGAAAAAATTATTTCCTAATATTTTCCAGGAAAATTGAAGTTATTAAATATTTTCAGTGAATAGCTAATATCTTTTAGATTTATGATTAAGAAAGAAAAATTATTACATGCATTTTCTGAATATAATGAATGATGTTTTTAAAAGAACGTCAGGCTTACTTAACTTGAATACTTTACTGAGAAAATATGTTAAAAACTACTCCCAATGGGTAAGCTAATGTTATACTATAATCTTCAGGCTACACAGGAAAACATGCATTATGTTTTCAAGTAACCCTTATAAAAAATTCTTTGACTTTAAATAACTTGCTACACTCGCAAGTAATCCATCTTCTTTTTTATATGTCTATTATTTGCTTCAAGATCTTCGACAAACAAGATTTTATTTCAAGCACGCTAAAAGACAAAGAAAAAAACTTTTGGAGCCGGAAGAGTCGAGTAAAGCTTTGAAGGAAAATAAAATATACATTGTTTATTTTCTTTGTCCTGTGTCTGTGAATTTCATCTTATGTCCAAGTTTCTGTTTTTCCTCCTGTTCTTGTTGCACTCAAGGTTGTATTTGCCTTTGGGGGCCTGATCCAGTTCCTGTTGTGCCTTTACTAATGGCAGATAGGAAAATAAAAATAAAATAAAATAATGAATTATAAAAGTAAAGAACTTATTTTGTTGAACTTTTTTGAGGAGCAAAAAATAACTTTTAGAGTATTGAAAAATTTTTTTTGAATTTCATTTTTTCGTTAAAAATATTCGTCTTTCTGCATTCCATGTTTTTGATTTCTAATTTGCTTTCTGTATTATTAAAACATATTAATTAAATTATTAAATATAAGAAAGTTTATTTTTTTACTTACTTAAGCCTTTTATTATTGTTTTAATAATAATACACATACATATATATTTTAATATACACACATATTTTTTTGTTTGATGTCACATTTCATTAAAAGAAAGTATTGTCTTACATATTTTAAATAGAAAAAGTTTTTACTTAATATGATCATCAGAAATATTAATTCAATTTTGTGATTATATAGGCTGTTTTAAAACATCATTTGGTACTTTACTTGATGATAAATGATAACAGATAATTGGGCTGTATAATTATTTGTATGATGATGATAATTAATGTTCTAAAAAAAGAAATTATTTGAATATTTATTACTAAGATATTATTCTGCTATAGTTTGCTACATTTTATTTGTTAGTATATTTTATGTTAAATAAGTTATATTTAAGATACATCTTGTATTTTTCTATGTTTGAATATTTATTGACAAAATTTTCAATTTTTATCGAGAATTTGAAAGCTTTATTCACCAACAAATCACATAATTACTCTAATTTAAACTGAATTTTCTACTCTCAAAGCTTAAATTTCTTAACTTACTTTAAAAATAAAATATGATTTATTTTGAAGAATGATCATTATTATAACTTGAATTATATTAGAAGAAAAAGAAAATGACCTTTTCTGCTAGTATAAACAATAAAAGATAAATTCAACTTTTAGTATGTTTTCGATTTAAATTGCATCCGTTTTATTAAAACTGATGTGACAATAAAACCACAGAAAATAATAAAATATGTATAAGGAGTTTTACTTTAGAGATAGTGTCATTAATAAAAATTTTTTTTCAATGCATTTAATATTATTTATTATGATGTTTCATCGAAGTTATTGTTATGTTAAATAATAAACGTAGTAGCTTATTTGATTAATCATATTGCTAGCCCACAGGGAATAATTACATACCTCCAACAAAAAAATACAGTTTCTAGGGATAAAATAGTTTTAATTTTTATCAAAATTTTCTTGATGAAATTCAAAGATTATTAATAATTAGTAGGGTAAAAGTAATCAATGTTACACATATTTTATAATTTGGAATTTACAGCTTCAAACAATTTGCAAATATTTAAAGAATAAAAATAATGTTATGCATGTATAATCAATATGTACACTTGATTCCATTATATTTAACTTTTCATTTTACACTACTTGAGTTATTTATTTTAATATTTTTTACGCTTAAGTTTGCTTTTAATTTGTTTTGTTCTGATAATTTGTTTTGATTTTTCTCTATTAGTTGAGTGCACAAGAATCATATTTGAAATTTTTCTAAGAATAAATAGCTGATTAAGCAATAAATCATTTGCATTAAAATTTACGAAAAAATTTATTTATTTATTTTTCAAAAAGTATGAAATGTAATAAAATAAAATAATCATAAATTTACATTTTATCAGCGATTAAAAATTAATTAGTTTTTCAATAAATTGTGCTTAGTTTAAAAATGATAGAAGTAACAGCTTTATATAAATCAAGTATTTCACATGTACTAAAATATTATGACATAAATATTTACAAAATCAGTTATTTTTTGAGAATATTTACATTAGAATATTGTTTCTGTTTGAATAAAGTTTAGCAGATTTAAATAAATTATATCACATGTTAAGAAAGAATTCATGCATTCATATATTTTTTTACATAATTTCATAATATAAAGTCACTTTATATTTATTTACTTTTTTAAATCTTAAAAATCTAGTCTAATTTTTCTTTCTTATCATTTCGATATTAAAATTTTTAAAACTTATAAAAGCATCAACAAAAATTTGAAAGTAAATTAATTTGTATTAAAATCTTTTAAGTATAACATTTACACATGATATAAGGATTTTTGTAGCTGCTTTGAATCATATGTAAAGGGATCATCGAGAGAAAAACATTTTGGGAGATTTTAGCAAATAAATTGCAATGTTTTCCGTAAAGCGCAATATAGTAATTAATGTTGAAAACCATATTTTATAATTTAATTATTAAATTTAATAATTACTTTAGCTAATTGACACATTATGTGCTTACATACGCTCAAAATAAAATAAAAGTATCAGATGTGAAACAAAAGTTTGAGGAATAGGGTAATCAGAGAAATTTATATAAATTATGTATTATTTATTTAAATAAGAATTAAAATACAATGTTAATTCTTAATATTATTTAAAAAAGTATTCCATCTTTACAGGAAATGAAAGGAATTAATAGATAAATAATTACGTTTTTATGATATAAGGAAAAATTATTGTGTAAGTAGTGTGCATATGAGAGAGCTGGCGCAGTGACGTTTAGGCCATAAGCCCGCTCCATTAAATTTCCAACCCCCTTTTAGAATCAATGGTGCGAAAGCCACCCATTAAATTCCAACCCCCTTTTAAAAACAATGGTCTCCAACCCACTCATTAAAATCGCACCCCCTTTAAAAAACAATGGTCTCCTACCCACCCATTAAACTTCCACCCACTTTTAAAAACAATGGTGTGAAAGCCACCCATTAAATATCCGCCCCCTTTTAAAAACAATGGCCTCCAAACCCTCCATTAAATTTCCACCCACTTTTAAAAACAATGGTCCCCAACCACCCCATTAAATCTCCGCCCCCTTTTAAAAACAATGGTCTCCAACCCACCCATTAAAATTCCACCCCCTTTAAAGAACAATGGGATCAGAACCAACCATAAAAAAACTGAACCCGCACGCCAAAAGTCGCTGACCCGGAAGGGTACCCCTTTAGAGCTTAGGAGAGAACCCCCTTTTTGTGTGAAAAAATAATGGCATTATTAATAATGGCATTATACTCACTTTTAGATCTTCGCAGCGTTAAAAAAATCTTGAAAAAAATAGCAAAACGGCCCACCAGGTCAGTGATACCAGAAGTCCAGTTCCAACAGCTGTTTACGAATTCTAGAACCGGAATTCCGGTATCACTGACCCGGCAACGGGGCCTCAATATTAAGGACAACACAAGACAACACAGACACAACATCTAAATGGACATAGAGACCACAAGTCTCAACCCACCAGTGATGTTTCGCTCCGTGGTTGATCCATAAGTGAGCTTAACGCAAATAGCATAACACTATTCACGAAAGCTGCTACCAAGCCGAGGCTGGGGATTGAAACCGCGATCTCACGGTTGCTAAGCTTAGACTTTGCCACGGAGCTACTGGGTACCCGACAGAGAGAGAACATCTAATTAATATATACATGTCACCGAAGTCAAAAAGACGCTAAAATATAGCTTTAAACAAGTCCTTTCTTTCTTAGAATGTGAAAAATCTTTATAATACCAAAAACTGCAATTTATCTGATCGAAAAATACCGTCAAAAACACTTCAGAAATTAAAACGAAAAGAGGCGAAAAATTTTCAATACCAGATTCCGAGTCCAGTTCGTGCTGCCATCCAGTGATAGTTAGAATTAAAATCTCTTACGTCAGTTGGTTTTTTTTTTAACTATTGACGTAACAGGAAAAAGAAAAGAAAACACGTTTCTCTTTCGAGCGCTCTTTTTCAAGGCCGCAGCTGATCTCATTTTCGAACCGCTTCCTCTTTTTATTCATTTAAAGAAAACTCGTTAGTATATAAATAAACAGAAATGGAAAATATATACGACTTATTCGGTGATATGATAGCACTCTACGGGGATGTGAACTATAGAATGACTAGTTTAGCAAGAGTTTGTCAAAAGTTATTCTTATGCATAGAAGAAGAAGAAACTTATAAATATCAAGAAATTCATTCCTTAATTTTAAAATATGTTATTCAAATGCATCAAATATTGCATGAAGAGAAGAACAAAAATGTTCGGAAAATGGGGTGTGATATTTTATCTAAACTGAACAAACTGCTTTAGATTTTAATGATTTTTAAACCATTAAAATCACTGTTCGAATTGAAACATTTGCGCTGGTTGAGACTTCCCGACATCTTTACTTCCTAAATACACAAAGAAAAGAGGTTTCAAATCATTGAGTTTTAAATAATCTGACGCCATTTTATCACATCTTTGCGGTAAAGATACAAGACAATTAGCCAGTTCTACAACTATTCTATTTCCATATCTTGTGGTTATCTGTTTAACTTCAGTAACAGGATATTTTTCATGGATGTTGAGTTCCCTCATTTTCTTGAAAGCCTTTCTTTCTGCTCCATCTTCAAATGAACTGAGTGCGTTTAATTTATTTAATAATTCCATTTTGCGTTTATTATATAAGAAAAAATTTTCATTTCTTTAAATGCGAAAAATTAGGTACTTATCTACACTCATAGCTTTGATTTGTCTCTTTTTTAATGATTCTATCTCCTCTGCATTCAATGTACCTGTAGGTATGTGAATAAGTGACCCATTCTCTAAACGAATTAAAATTTTATCAGTGTGGACCGCAACTTCAGAAATCAGGTATTCCCGGTGCAGTTCTTTATAAGTTCTAATATGTAAAGAATTAAGTTTTTCCATTTATTTATGGAGCTAAAAAAATTCTAACTTTTCGATGTGTAAATAGGGTTTTAACTTACATTGTCCTCCTGTCAGTACTGATAAAGTTAAAACATCATTCTGTTTCCCATACACAAATAAAATGATTGATTCTTCATTGACACGTATTTCCTTATCGAGAAGGACCTCTTTACCTTTCTCTAATCGTATCTTTGGTTTCTCATTCATGTTATCACAGGCTAAGAAAATTGTTACCTTCATATACATATCAAGTGGTAGTTTTAAGTTTGAGTCCAAAAGCTTTGAAGTAAATGTATTGAACGGGAAAGTTTTGAAACCATTACCTATAAACTCTACTCCTCGATCTGTGGAAGCACAGAATGTCTTAGTATCAACATAGTATTTATTAGCACAATCTGTATCATATTGAGGTCTTTTCACACCTGAAATTCTTTGGTTGTGAGCATAATAATTTTTATTAATTTTATTCCATAGAATACAGTAATAATCAAGATATTTCTTAGTAACAACATCGTTAGCATTTACAGGTTCTTTCACATTTGACACTATTTTATTGTTAGCATCATAATGATCGTCTTTTAAAATCAAAGCATTAGTATCAACATAATGTTTATTAACACTATCGTGACTAGCGCTCGGATCCGCAAGATGCGCGATTGATCTATTTTTGGCATTATAAGCCTCTCCATGGAGTGTTAAAGCATTATTTTCAAAATATCGCCTATTCACAGCATTTTTCTCAGACTCTGGATCCTTTATATTATTTATCGTTTTACCTTTCGCATCAAAATTTCCTTGAGGTGAGTGCAGTAAACTTTTGCTTTCCAACAGATCAACCACTGTATCTACATAATCCCTAGTTGCAGAATCGGACTGCTCAACCGGATTTAAAAGATTGCTAATTCTTTTTCCTTTTGCGTCGTACTGCTGATCATTTTCCAAAACAATTAAGCTTTTGTTGGACAAATCTCGAATGGATGACCTCAGATTCTTCCTGCATCTGTCTACGTAATATTTTGTTGTGACGTCATTATTTTCCGTAGGTTCTGCAGCATTCCTCAATATCTTTTCTTCCATATCGTAATCACCATCGTGTGTCAGTTTAAAGCCTATTCCTGGAATACCAGGAGGTCCTTCTTTAAGTTCTTCCTCAAAAAGTGGATAATATGCTGTCATTTCTTTATTTTAATACAATTAATTCCAATAGTCTTCCGACTATTAAAATTAAAATACGAGACTACATTTATAACTTTAATGTTTTGATCATGGTGATATCTTGGTTCTTTATGTTCAAGTAGCATTTCTTGCGCTCTCGTAAGATGAAGTAGAAAACATAGTTTTTGGTGGTGTTGTTCCTCAACCTCCAGTTGAACTCTATAGTCAGGTTGTTCGTGTCTGTATAATTTTCGTGGTGAGCTAGATTGAAGCAAATGATTGGGTATAATTTACCGAAATTGGAATAATTGACCATGCATCCCGTTTCTGAATTAATGGTGTTGAGTCCAGCTTCCAAAAGAGCCGTGTACAGCCGATTGTAATCACCTTTCTCAAAATCCATCATGTAACTTACAGTTGGAACCCTTACATTATTAACCATCAGCCAACATTCCGTCATATCTAAGTTGTCGAATAACATGTTGTTATGTTTTGCATTTTCATATCTTTCAGTGTATTGTGGTATGACGTACAAGGATAATACTTCATCTGAAGTAGCATTTATGGAGTAAGACCCGCTTGAATTCTTTAAGAAAATATTCGACTTGACAATGCTGTGTTGGTTCCAGTTTATTTCCACAGGCTTATCCGATAACCTTAATTCGTTAAATTTTGCAGCAGCTGAATTCTTGAATCTGACATAAGGAAGCCAAAGTGATAAATCTTCCACTACTACCTTGTAGTCCTTATTTTGCTCATCTGTATACAGCATATTCTGACTGTGATTTCTTTGAAACTCAAACTTGACTTGGAACCCTGTGATGACCTTTTTGTATTCATTGAAGAAATCAAATACGTATTTTAAGGGTATCCATATAGTGACAATTTTGCTATTTTGAGTAAGTTTGCATCGTTCTTTGAATCCTTGATTAAATTCGTCGTTCGTTCCTAATTTTTCAAAAAATTCAGTTATTTTAGTTGCGTCTACCAAAGTCCCATCATACTTCAAGGGTTTTCTGTCCGCTGTATCTGACGTATCTACGTAGAAGAGCATATTGGTAGCTTCCGAAGTAGAATAGTCCGGAGTGAAGTGAATTAGACCTAACACATGTCGCATGAGAGCAGAATAATTAATGTTGGTTTCGATTTCAGTGTTCCCTAATGTAAACCTGTTAGCGTTTATTAAACCTCCTCCATTCACGAGAGCTACATTATCATCCGCTATTGCAGTTCCATTACTGTTAACAATTTTTAGCTTTTGCTGTAAATATCCGTTAGAATATAAGATATTGGAGTTAGTGTCTTGTATAAAGAAATGGTAAGTGGCATTCTCAGTAGAACTATCGCTATTTTCATGCCTCACTTCTCTATACTCGAGACTTTCGATGTCATCATCGTAATAATAATCGGTGTTGTTCAAATCAAATATTTTATTCATTTCGTTCATTTATTATAAAAACAATTTTTTTTGTTACTCTTGAGACACTTCTTAATTTAATAGCTATTCTGCTATTAAATCAAATCTAAAGAAACTTCAGTCCAGCACCATGTTTTTTCTTCTTTGAAAATATCTCATTCAACTTATCATGGACAAACTGTTTGGCTTTACCTTCTAATGCACTTGGTTGCATTAACATAAGGGCATCTGAAAAGAACCCTCTCCCTTGTATCTTCTTACTCTTCCTTTGAAGTCTATGCTTATTCATTTCTTTATTTAGAGGGCAATAAAATTGTATTGTACTTCTTGCTTATTGAGGGGAATTAAATCACCTCTATGATTCGTTATTCTCATTCTGATTCTGTGAACACTCTCCATCCGAACAGGAAAGAACAGAGGTTTTTTAAATGACTTTATGATTTGACTGCCTGGACGATTAACATTCGTAAAGGAATAGATTACGTTTGAGGAGTGAAAGCCGTTGATGTATGCTCCCTCCGCGACATCGCAATGTATATAAATGTTATCATTCCCACCAGATAAGTCGGCAATATACTTTCCAATTTGTTCAGACTCTTCATATATTTCAGGTTCGAAACCTAGCAGTTTATGCAGGTTTTTGCATTTTGTTAAATCGATCTTATACCCGTCTTTTAACTTGATGGCTATTCTTTGCCGTTCCTCAACTATACCAAATAGAATTGGCGGATCATCCCCAAAAAATTTCAGCATGTAACGGTTCAACCCCTTAACAGTATAATTTCCATCCGGTAGAGACAGCTCTAACCACTGATGGTCATCATAATATGAAAAGGTCTCATCTTTGATATTATCCCAAGAAACGTACATTGAAAAGGACTGAAGAGCAATCTGCTTAAACCTAAATGGTCTGGAATATTCAATTGTAAAGTCTTCTGACTTTTCAGAGTTTTTCGAATCTAATATTAATAACACCATTTATTTATAGAGAACATTTATTTCATTATGGTCACTAGGTTCTTGGGTAAAAGAATACAAGACATCTTCAACGGACTTACCTTTGTTTCTTTCACTAATATATTTCATACAAAAGTAACCACATTTGACAGAGGCAGGGTGTTGTAAAAAGCTTGAGTTATAACCTATTTTTTTTCCGGAACTTTGCAGATATTTCTTAATACTCGTAGGAATTTTGTAAACATGTTCGCCAAAAGGATCAAAGAACTCCACGAAATTGTTATTAGGGTCGTTATAGTAACATACCCAGTGTGTACCAGGTCCTGTTGCTATGTCCAAATTAATAATGCCGTTCTCGAAGCACCTCATCTTTTTAGGTAACAGATCCGAAGTGAAGACACCCCTAAACCCTTTTTCTTGCTTCATATTGTCTTCAATTACTTCGTTGGATATTCCCAGTTTTGATAGACTCCCTTTCCACGGGGTTTTTTTTGAGCACAACCCGATCCGGAAATTTTATCCAAAGCTTTCTTTGCTCCCCATCCAGCTGCCCCACTTGCGGCACCTAAAGCCAACGCCTTAGCTCCGGCAATTAATGCAGGCAAAAATGGAGCTAGAAAGGGTAGAAAGCCACCTGTTTTCTTGAGTTGTGTCTTGCTAATAGTAATTCTCTTTCCCTTCCCGATTTGAGCTATTTGTGTTGGAGTTAAGTACATGTCATAGTTAGAAGGTTTTGTCCTATCTATTTGTAGTGAAACTTCTTCTCCTTTCTGATATCCAGATTTTAATTTGGCAATCTGATGATCGCTTAAGTGTATTTTGGTTTTGACGTAGTTACTCATTTATTTAATAAGAAATTTTTATAGTATTCTTTTACTTGCTCGTTGGTTAGAGTTCCTTCTCTTAATAACGCATCCAGTAAATCAACGACTTGAGTGTGCAATTTTTTACTCTTGGATCCATTACATATTTTATCGGTGAATCTAGCCAAAATTTCCAGTTTATCTTCCACTCCTTTACCGAGGTATATTTCTTTTCTTTGTAGGTCCCTCAACCGCTCTCGATAATCCTCTAAGGTAATCATATGTTCTCTTAAATAATCAGCTTTAGTTAATAGTTTATCTTCTCTTTCTTCATCCTTTTTGGTCATTCGAGCAATCTGACTCATAACGTTTCCTTTTTGACGAGCCAATTTTAAGTAAGTACTCTTTACTCTATTGATAACTTCCTGCAAAGCATCCTTGGACTCATTGTACAACTTTGAGGGACTTGGAAAATTATTTTTCTCTAAATACTCTACATCCAAATCTTTATCAAAATAGAAGATATTTGGAGTCTCTGGAGTCGCTGGAGGTGGTTCAATCGCAAGAGGAATCTTATTAACAGCATCTTTTATAGCCGTAAAATGTTCCTTTCTAGTAACATCTTGTTGTTGAAGTTTCTCGGTTACAGGCTTGTGAAATTCAGACAACGTTCTCTGCAGACCTAATTTTTGTTCAAGATTTTGTTCGTTGTTCTTTCTAATCTCCGCCTGAATCTTAAACACTTTCAAGTCATTCTTAACTTCTTCTCTTAGCCTCTTATTTCGCTCTTTTTGTAAAGCATTCATTTATTAGTAAGCAAATTATTTTTTACTGGAAGCAAATAGGGTTTTACTGGAAGCAAACTATTTTTTACTTGAAGCAAAAAAGTTTCACATTAAATAAAGATGATTCCAATTGAAGATTATACCGAACCAGAAGAATTAGCTGATGCAAATCAACATTATTTATTACCGAAGCACCCTTTCAGACTTTTGATCGCTGGAGCTTCAGGCACAGGCAAAACGAATTTATTACTGAATTTCATTTATGATTACCTTGAGTTTGATAACTTGTTCATTTGTGCTAAAGACATGTTTGAACCCAAGTACACTAAGCTCAAAGAAAAGTACACAATGTTTGATGGTGTGGATATTAAAGATATATTAGCAAAGTATCCCAAAAAGAAGAAAAAAATTATGCTCGAGTTATTTGATAAATACGGCAAGAAAGGAACCTTATTTTCCTCGGATACAAAAGACTTTATAACAGTGGACGATCTGGACCCATCTTGTAAAAATGTCGTTGTCTTTGATGACTGTGTGACAGACAAAGACCAGAAGAGTATCGAAGATTTCTTCATCCGAGGTAGGAAGAAGAATGCCTCAATCATTTACCTCTCTCAATCCTATTACAGAACGCCTATTGTTATTAGGAGAAATTGCAACTACTTGATATTTTTTAACCTCCAACAGAGGGAGATTCAACAGATCATAAGGGAGGTAGATGGCAATCTAACGAAAGAAGAGTTCAATCGATTGTACAAAAAGTGCATGCAACAACCATATGATTTTTTTATGCTCGATTTAGTGAATCCAGCCTTGAGATATCGGAAAAAATATTTCATCCCTATAAATAAAGATGGAAGAATACTTACGGAAGAAAATTTACGTGTATAGAAAAAGTTACCACCATTATCATAAGATAAAGATTTCACTATCCATTACAAAGTTCCTTTGCAGTTCATTGGGTTTATCCGCTTTTGCGATGGTACCCCTGGCCGCTCTGAGCTTAAGTGCTGGTATAGTTGAAGTTATCGAAAAGTCCATGAATATCGTGGAAAGGAATGAAGAGTATAAGCAGTCTTACAAGTTTTATAAGCAACTGCTGAATTCATTCAAATCAAACGCATTATCAGAAGAAGAGGTGTACAGCAGAGAGGATGATTTCATCAATAATTCAATCTACTTACCCAGAGAAAAATACATGAAACAAACCCAACTGAACGGCTATGAGTATGTGAGTAAATAATTTTTTACATATAAATAAATGAAGAAAGGAAAAGGAGTTATAAACTCTGCAATCAATAATTTACCATTTGAAATGCATCTGCCTGGTCACCAATTTACAGGGCCAGGAACTCAATTGCTCAAAGGTAAAACTAGACTAAACCCTGATTTAACATATAAAGAATGGAGTAAGCCCATTAATAGAGTCGATGAAGCTGCATATAAACATGATGTATGTTACCTAAGAAACAAAGACACCGAAACAAGAAACAAGGTGTGTGACACAAACATGATAAAGGAACTTGAGGATATTCCCAATCCAACTCTCCGGGAAAGGCTAGATAGAGCTGTTGTGAAGCCAATTATCAAAGCAAAGAAGACATTTGGAATGGGTTCAAAAATATACTGCTTAAAATGTAAAACCCACACCGAGACTAAAGACGTGCAGCACACTACCTCAAAAAATGGCAGACCTATGATGAAAGGAATCTGCATGGATTGTGGCTCTAAAAAGAGTCGTTTTTTACCGTTAAAGGGGTGACTGAGGACCCCGAAAAAGTTTATTACGATCCGGAGACTGGATATTGCGGTATAAACGAACTCAGTAGAAAAACAGGTTTAAGTCGAAAAAAAGTCTCAGATTTCTTACATCAACAAGATGTGTACACAAAACACAAACCACTCATCAGTAAGTTTAAAAGAAGGAGAACTTATGTCTCCCACATTGATGATCAATGGCAAGCAGATTTAATGTTTGTCTATAAATTTGCGAGGAGTAAGCATAATGATGGAACTAAATATCTACTAACAGTTATTGACTGCTTCAGTAAATATGCATGGGCCATTCCTATTAAAGACAAATCATCAAGCGAGGTGACTCAAGCATTTAAAAAGATCTTCAAAGAGCGGGTTCCGGAAAGGGTTCAGACGGATAAAGGCCTAGAATTCGTTGGCCATACCACTCAAGAGCTATTTAAAGAGAAAAATATCCAATGGTTCACAACAGAAAATGTTGAGATAAAAGCGGCAATGATTGAAAGGTTTAACCTCACGCTAGGCAATAAAATGAAGCTCTACTTATGTCAAAATAACACTGAAAGATATATAGACGTACTAGACCAATTAGTGAAGAATTACAACAACTCATACCACAGAAGCATAAAGATGACGCCTGTGGAAGCCAGTCTGGATGAAAATAGTGGAGAGGTGTATCGTAACCTGTTTAAAGAAAAGACCATACGCAAACCTAAATTTCAGGTAGGGGATAAAGTAAGAATATCAATATATAAGTCCACCTTCAGAAGAAGTTACCAAGCGACCTTCACGGAAGAGGTATTTATCATTTCCGAAGTGTTAAAGACCGACCCTATCACCTACAGGGTAAAGGACTTAAGTGATGAAGAAGTGAAAGGTACTTTTTATGATAATGAACTGGTAAAATATGATAAGAAAGACAGCGTGTATAAGATTGAAAAAATAATCAGAAAGAAAGGGGACAAATATCTAGTAAAATGGGTAGGCTATCCTGAGACCAGTTGGATCCATAAAAACGATCTTCTATAAATTTATTTTTAATAGCTGTCATGGCTATTAAAAATTGATCAACCATCACTTATTGGGGTCCAGTTTAAAGCTTCGAAAACGGTTCGACAGATTTCTTCATTCTGCTCAAGTGTTTTCTTCATTTTAGGTAACTTAAGTGATACCTTAAAATCTCTTTTCCGCAACAGATGAAATAAAACGTATTCTTTGCTGATTAAGTTTTTTCGCTCTGGAAACAATTCTTCATATTTATGGATAAATTTTAAAAACTCAACCAAAATCTCATCTTCTAAGGGAATATTAAGCCCATTTAACCATTTAGTGAGATTTTTCACTCTGCTTTGACTCCTCTGTTGCATCTTCATCATCAAGTATAACTGCTTTCCATCGATAGGACGATTATTAGGATTGTATCTCAGCTCTTCGTGACATGTCATACACACATAAAATTCATAATCATCTTTGGTTACAAATTTGTGTGCACACTCTTGAGTTGAAGACACTTTGTTGACTTGACCAAAGTGTTTTAATATTTCCATCATTTCGTCTGACATTTATTATTAAAAGTATTCCTTTTAACTTCTTTTAAAGAAATGTGAAAATAAATCTTGACTTTAAGTACCACAGGGTGCTTTGTCGTCTTGAAAAAGTAAAAGTTCACTGTGGAGGCCAGCCTTTACGAGATTAAAGGTGATTCTCTCAACTAACAGGTAATGGTACCATTGAAATTGAATGAACCCCCCTCAATATTTTAAGCATTTAAAGAAACGCATTTAGTATATAAAAGAATGCAAAGTTCAGTTTATCAAAATATTTACACACATTTAGATAACCTTCAAGCCCTGTATTCTAATGCAGGTGGGGAAATGTGTTCATTAGCATATTTATGTGAAAATTTGACACCACTTCTAGAATATCTCGGGAACGATCATTCTAGATTATTCGCTGATGTGAGGACATTTTTCCTTGCTTGCCTTGATCAAATGTATGACATAGTTTTTAGCGAAGAAAACGATGATTTACGAGATGAGGATTTAGAAGATTTAGATGGAGTACTTAGCATACTCGACAAACTAGTTTAGTTTGGATTGCGTTTTCATGGTTGTTAAACCATCAAAATGTCTTTTAAAATTGAATGTACCCCCTCAATATTTTAAGTATTTAAAGAAACGAGATATATATATAAAGATGGAATCTAAAACCGTTCGGCAGTTGCAAGACTACTGTCGGGAACATAATATTCGAGGGTACTCGAAACTTAAGAAGGTGGAACTGATTGAGCTCATTCAAAACCATAGTGGCTTTTCCAGTTTCCATAATGACTTGTTCAGCAAGTCCAAGAAGAAAAGAGAACTTAAAATCAGGTGTTGTGGTAAGTTATATAAAGAATCTAGCATAAATAAGCACTTGCAAACAAAAGCTCATCAAAACTATAAGCCTAAGAAAGCAACCACCTGCCTGGAGCAGGATTTTGATAATATACAGAACCTGCATCACATGACCATTAACCAACTGGGTGAATTTTGTCGGACGCGTGGTATTAGAGGCTATTCCAAATTAGGAAGGAAGGCAGACATCATAGCATACATTGAGAGTGCATTGTTCAACCGTCACTTCGCCTTTGATTCTGACCTGTTTTCAGATACGCGGGAGAGAAGGCTGTATACCACCAAAGAAGTTGAGACGGCATTTAAGTCTCGGTTGAAGACGTACGATATCCCAAACGAACACAATCTGGTGCTTCCCGTAGACTTTCTGAATGATGTTTCATCATTAGTCCGGGGCCTCATCACCAAACATCTGAAAAGGTTGCATGGGCTGAAGGTTAACTTCCAGTTCCTTTGCGACTATGAAAAGGGGAAGGATGACTCACTGATAGAAATGGAGAAGAACTTCAAAACAGAAAATGAAGTCATCTTAGAATCGACCGATTTGGTAGACTATTACAGATCGGTTATCCAAAAATTATTGACAGAGATGGAGGAGTTTGTTGCTAGGGGTTCAGGTTGGACGCTTGTCAGGATTAAAAGCCTTGAGGTGAGGATCAATAAGTACAACCCACTGAGAGGATCATCCTACATTGATCTACCTAAAAGAATTAAAGCTAAAAAAGCAGTCATCAACGTACAAAATGAGGATAATAAATGTTTCCTGTGGGCGATACTTTCTGCACTACATCCAGCTGAAAAAGACGCTCAAAGAGTCAAAAAATATAAACCATATGAAAATGAGCTAAAGTTCGAAGGTATTGAATTCCCAGTGAAGGTGGAGGATAGAATAATTAACAGGTTTGAAAAGTTGAATAATGTATCCGTGAACATATATTCATATGAAGGTAATGACATTTACCCATTGAGAATCACTAAAAATAAGAATGACAAACACATCAACTTGCTGTACATAAAGAATAAGGAAGGAAACAGTCATTACTGTTGGATTAAAGACCTCTCCAAATTGATAAGTGGACAGCTGACTAAACACAACGGAAAGGTATTCACCTGTGAGAGATGTCTGCTGTATTACTACTCCGAAGAGGATCTCCAAGCTCATGAAACGGATTGTAGGAAGAATGCACCAGTTAAGATTGTAATGCCCAAGAAAGACGAATCCCTACGGTTCAAAAACTACCAAAGGTCTTTACGATTACCCTTTGTGATGTACGGAGACTTCGAGTGCTTGACAAACAAGATAGACACCTGTTGCCTCCCAAAAGATAGATCTTTTTTGCATAAATATCAAAAACACGAGCCTATGAGCTTCACTATCTACATCAAATATAAACATGCAGACTATAAGACACCAATCACGTACAGAGGACCCGATGCCACCAAAGTGTTCTTTGAGACAGTGAAGTCTGAGGCGCTAGCGATAAAGAACATTTATGATAAGAAGCAACCCATTAAAATGACCACCGATGATGAAGAACATTTTCATAGGACTCATGTTTGCCACATCTGTGACAGAGATATCAGGAAGAAACCTTCCCCTTATTCACCCAAGGATGAACCAGACTTTCGAAAAGTCAGAGATCATGACCATCTTCTTGATCCGGCGAAATGTGAATCGAACTACAGAGGACCTGCTCACAATCTCTGTAACCTAAAGTACCAAGAGCCTTCGTTCATTCCGGTGTTTATCCACAACCTATGATGCCCATCTCTTCATAAAGGAGCTTGGTGGGGAGAAAGGAGACATTGATGTTATTCCAAACAATGAGGAGAGGTACATTTCATTCAGTAAGGAGGTCGGGGCGAGGATGGTAGAAGTTAACGATGGGGAACAAGTTAAGGTACCTGGTATAAAGTTGAGGTTTGTCGACTCGTTCAAGTTCATGGCCGCTAGCATCGATAGTCTTGCGAAGAACGTAAAGGAATTTAGGGAGACAGCTAAGTACTTCCCCAAGGATAAGCTAGATCTCGTCACCCGAAAAGGTGTCTACCCGTACGATTACATGGACTCGTGGGGCAAATGCGAAGAAACCAAGCTGCCTCCACAGGAAGACTTTTACAACCAATTGAATGAGTCGCACATAAAGGATGAGGACTACGAGCATGCCAAAAGGGTATGGCAGGCCTTCAACATTAAGACATTGGGTGAATATTCCGATTTATATGTGAAGACTGATGTACTCATCCTAGCTGACATCATGGAACACTTTAGAGATGTCTGTCTAAAGACCTATAAATTGGATCCTGCATGGTACTTCACTGCGCCCGGACTCTCGTGGGACGCCATGCTCAAAACCACAGAGGTCGAGCTAGAGTTGTTGACAGACTATGACATGATACTCATGCTAGAAAAGGGGACCAGAGGGGGCATCTCTCAGTGTTGTAACCGATATGGGAAGGCGAACAACAAGTACATGAAGGACTATGACGAGAACAAGAAGTCTAACTATCTGATGTACCTTGACGCCAATAACCTTTACGGATGGGCCATGAGTCAATACCTACCGCATGGTGGCTTCAAGTGGAGCACTGTGTCAGATGTGACCCAAGTAGCGGATGACTCAGATTTAGGATACATCGTAGACTGCGACCTACAGTACCCGACCCATCTGCACAACATCCATTCAGACCTACCTCTAGCACCTGAGAGCAGGATACCTGATGGCTCAAAACAGCCAAAACTACTGACAACCCTCTATGACAAAGAGCATTATGTGGTTCATTACAGGGTTTTGAAGCAACT
>JAPDSC010139382.1:0-15543 GCA_026290005.1 Latrodectus geometricus
GTTAATATCCGAGGTCATTATTGGGATGGTTGGTGGACTACCTAAAATGTCTTCGCAGTCTACCACTCGACCGCGGTCGACGCCTTCGCCACCCCTGCTCTATTGTATTGGAATAGCTTTTTAAATAAAAAATCGGTATATATATATATATATGTGTGTGTGTACGCAAGGGATTTTACAGTTTCTTTCCAAAATTATTTTAAGTAGTGTTGAATTCACAGAAGATTTTTTCCACTTACATTAGCTGCACTGATCCAGAAAAGTTGGTTAGGAGTATATTCCAAGCCAGCCAACTTTGGTTCAGTGGTATGATCACTCACCCAAGATTGATAAGCCTGAAAAGAAACCATGATTTGTTTTTCATTGCTGGCATATATCACATATGGCAAAATATTCAGAACATTTCTTAATTTTTTTTACATTTGAAATTTGTATATGAACTTAAAAAGTCCTTACATGTGTGTATTTTATTAAATCTTCATCAGTTTAATGTGTATAAAATAAATGGATAGCTGGATAGAATTTTTTTTACTGGTGGATACAAGCGAAATATTTAAAAAAAATGATTTATTTTATAGAAAAATATCATTAACCAATAAATTTGTCAGGGAGAAATTGTTTTTGCATTTACATTTGCTGAAAGATGATTTCGGAAAATATTATCTAAATATAACAAAACTCAGTGTCAATTAATAAAATGGTAAATTATTCTTATCCAAAAGAATATTTTCCATTGTCGTGGTGTTTTGTGAAGTAAAAATTTAGTTATAGTAATCAAATTATTGTGCAAATCTCTTGAAAATGTGCGAAATTAACTTCACAGGTAACAAAGTTATTGCAAAAATTTTAAATGAGTTTCTGTTCTTATAATTTTTCAAGATTGAATCCAAAAATATATTAAAGTGTCATTCATGTTTTAAAAGGCCAATACAATAATGTCAAACAACTTGGTTTATTTTAATCATAAAAAAAATCTATATACCAAATACAGGCTTGTTACTTTTTAAATTTAGCTCCTATAGTATTTTCCCTACAAATGATAAAAATTGATAGGTTCTTTTTTTAAAAAAATAAGGAACTTAAAGAGTCTTCATGACTATCTAGTTTTGCAAATAAACTGTATCACAGTTTTTTTTAATCTTGTATGTTCTAAAACATTAATATCAATATTTCCTTTTAAAAATAAGTTCTTATTTTAATTTTCAATTAATAAGCACTGAGAACAATATGAAATAATTAAGCATTAATTTGGAAGAGTTCATACAAATTTTCTAGGTCAAAGTAATTTTGTATCAGAAACTTAATCCCGAAAACGAAATATAGTTTTTCCAATTAAAAGCATATATAACAAAAATGTACCTACTAAATAAGCTTCCATTATTCCTCCATTGTCGGCAATGTTCTCTCCTTGTGTATTAATGCCATTAATCTAAATAATAGATATATATATATATATTTACTTTACAGGTGAATATTTTATAACCGATAATAATGATATTTTATTTAGCTTTAGACCTCGTATCTAAAACTTAAAACTTATAACAGTATTGTATGTATTATTAAACTCCATATGGATAAGTTAATACTGTATTTTTCTGTAAATATTCTAAGAGGTCTAATTAGCTTCCGTAGGAAAAGATTTTGAAGTATGAATATTGTGTCCTTTATAAATATTTACAGCCAATTTTATTGCTTGTATCAAATGCAAAAAAAAAAATTAAGTTAAGAAATTTTTTTCTAAAAATATAAGAGAAATTATTTTCTGAAAATATAAAAGAAAATCAAAAGATTATTTTTTGGATTAATTTTTTATTTATCAATTGTTAAGCAATTCTAAAATTACTTTGTTTGCGAAATCTTTATTTGTTAATTTAGAAACACATACTTTTAGGTGTGCAGAATTCGTAGGTTGATAATTTTGATTTTTACAGAACGTATATTCGTAAAAAGGATGCGTGTTTTGGAAATTTTTGACAAATTTTCGAATTACTAACTGCCTCTGTTTACACTGAAAATATTTTCCTGAAACTCGGGAATTGACAGATAAGATATTTTCTTTCTATTTATTTCAGTTATGAGTGGCCGATTCATATAAATATTTTAAAAGCACAGAAAAGGATTAAATATAAACATAGATGTGCAAATTAAAGTTCTAGAAAAATGCACTTTATGTCCATTTTAATTCTTAATTATTTGCTTAAATGTTACGACAGTTAAACTGTGTTATTAACACATGTGAATATGTTATGTACCTGCATGCCGTTCTCCGCTGTATAGTTACCATATTGATCAATAATGCATTGAGCCTTTTCTGTAAATTTCTGACTGGTGGTTGCATCCCACCAGTCTTTATTATTTCCCTCTTTATCGTACTGCCTACCTTTAACAGTGAAAATTACATATTTAGTAACCTTGACTTAGGAAATAAAGTTATAAAACTTAAAAGCCTCGATGTAAACTGAGTTTCTTACCTTCATCATCGAAACCATGTGTAATTTCATGTCCAATTACGTAACCAATGCCACCAAAATTCATGTAACTAAAGGAAAGTAATTATTTAAAGTATATAAGGCACTTCTGCATGCATTTATGGACACGAAAACATCTATTATTCAGTGGTCTATGTTTACAAATAATAGATTTAGGATAAAGAAATAATAATTTTTTAACTCATTGAAAACCAAGCAATAAGCAAAAAAAATGAATCAAATATAATAAAATTGAAAACATTTTAAATATAAACTAGGAAGATATAAGAGAAACTTCAATTTATGATATTTTAGAAGGACGTTAAATATTTTCTTTCATTGCAATTCCATAAGTTTAATTTAATTGTGTGACTTACTTTGGTCTATCTTTATTGAAGAAAACATTTTGCAAAATTCCTGCAGGAAATTCTAAAATATAAAGGGAAATTTCACTTAGTGAGAACTTTCATCAATGTAAATATTATTTTGTATAACATTCGTTAACTTCACAGAAGTTATGTTATAAAAAAACAATATCTTATTCTTCTGCATTTCGGTCTAGCAAGTCAATGGTTAAGACTGTAAGCGTTTGATCTATCCCAGTATATCTAGTATTAAGTCCTTAATTTTATAATTGAAATGTAAACCAATGACAGAAATGGGGGTAAAAGTTCTTGGCAATAAAAATTAGTGAAAGAAGAAAAACGAAGAATGAAAAATTAAAACAACAGCCGAAAGGACTCGAGAAAGTGGGAAACTGATAGAGTGGGATTGAAACTCAGAGAACAGAATTGGAACTGAGAGAATAGGATTGGAAATGAATGAACATGATTGGAACTGATGAAACAGAATGGAAATTTAAACAAGAAATGAGGAACAGAATGGACAGACGAATAGGAATTCAAGGAGCAGGAATGGAATTGATAGTGTACTGTTGGAACTAAGCGAGCAGAATTTGAACTGTAAAAGCAGGATTGAACTGAAGGAGCAGAATGGTAACTTAGAGAAAAGAATCGGAACTGAGGGAGTATGACTGGAACTGAGAAAGTCAAATTAAAATTGATGAAGCAGAATGGGAAATGAGAGAGCAAAATTGGAACTGAGGGAGCTGATTTGGAACTGAAGAAAATAAATCTGTCATGGGCGAAGAGAGTAAGATCTAAGAAATATTCTATAAGCTATCAAAGAAGGCTCTATTTGGAAATCCTCTTCTGGTGAGTAAGTAAGTTTATTTCGTTCCCTTACTTTTATTTTTGATTAAAAGTTATATGTATCAGTTTAAATAAACGTTATGATTAAAATTTTGTCCTTGTTGTACCGCTGGTTCCAGTGTCACTAAGTTATCATGGAAATTTCCTCTCGTTCAGAGTTTCACCATAATAATGAATACGAACAAAGTTCAAAGTTAGCTGCTTCAGCGACTCAAAGCGTCGTAATTCTACTTGTGTAACAAATAACTGAGATATTTTTAGATGTAAATTGTAATTCATTAAGTCATTAAATTAATATTTTCAAAAGTGCTTCATCTAGTTAATGAATTTTTTTAAACATATCCCGAAATGAAATCTTTACATTAATCTTATAATTAATATGTTAGAAGTGCCTTACATAAATTAATAACATATTTTATCTGTCTTGTCATCAAGAAAACCATCAAGTTCTTATTTAATGCAAAAAAAGTATTAAAATATTTACAATAAAATGCAAATTTTAAAAAAGTCTTTTCTAATAATTTTTAAAATATTTTTAAAGTTGATCATAGTCTATTTTTTAATCATCCTATATTAAACGTAGACTATCCAATATTTTAGAATTTGTTATTAAATTTTTAATTTATAAATCGGCAATCCATTTATGCTGTATTTGAAACATATCTATATATTTATATCCCTTAAATTTTGTCTGTCTTTGAACTTTTCTCTTAATTATATAGCTTAGAATCATATCAATTGTGCTTAGTATTTTTTATATCAGATTTTTGTCTTTTTTCTTTTATATAAACGTGGCAATAAAGAATATAATAGAAATAATTTTGTTATAAACCTCATAATAAACATATTACACTTTGATTGCCAATTTTGTTAACAATATAAAGGTGAGAAAATCCATTCAATAAAATTAATTTGACTTCATTTCATGAAAGATTAGAATAAACACAAATAACTACCTATGCTGTTTTCCACGGGGTTATAAAAGGCATTCACAACGGCTGCCGCGGCATGTTTTTTCCAACTGTAAATAACAAGCATATTCTTTAATCTTCACAAAACATTTTAACTGATTTTACAACTTTTTATTTAAGGTTTGCCATACAAATGTTACAAGAAACAGTTACGAGAAAGCAAAATTTTTATCTCGATACTATAACTAAAAGAATGAAACACAATATAGAACTGTCTCTTAATACCCTTAGAAAATTTTTCACAATTTATTCACGGTAATTATATTTTATTGATAGTGTACTTAGCATCGTAGTTAGTACTGATAATGTGGAAATTTATTTAAAGGACTTTAATGTTAATGTTTGAATGTAGAAATATTAAAATTTTTAAGATATTAACGCATACAAGATTGATTACAAAAAGGTAAAAAAAAAACTACCAAACGTGAAAGCAGAATAATCAATAGAAAATAAAAGTTAATTTAAGCATACCCCTAAATCTCTGATTGGAGTGCTAATTAAAGGTTTTAATTCAACCAATATTTGATGACCAGTGGCTCCTAGTCTCCGAAATGACTTGTTGTCAGTAAAAAGTTCATGCTGATTCCTTTTATTGCTCTAATAAATGCATCTATTTGCCAGAAACACTGAACAACTTTTAATTTGTGATGAAGAATTAAAGTTTTTAATGTATAATTTAGAAACAGGGACTCAGGAAAGATCAGCAAACTTGGCTTGTTCCAACAGATGCATCATTTATCTTGATAGATATTATGACCATGACTAATTTTACGTATCCTAGTAACTATTAGAGAGCAAGACGGGTTATTGGTTGGATCTGTTATAAAACCCACTACTTACTGGCAACGAAAATCATACCATTCTTAAATTATATCATGATTTTCATATTAGAAAAGCTTTTATGGAGGTATAACATTTTTCGAAACAAGCTAAAAACGTTAAATTTTATGACTCAAAATTTGAAATGCTAATCAAATAACTTTACTATTATCTTAAAATGTATTGCAAAAATTTTACTACAAAATATATTAATGAATAGAATTTTCAGTATAAAGAACTCTTGAATTAAAATCAAAAGATAATTTCTTATCACTTCCTTCGTCTTTATCATAGAAATATAAAAGTAACAAATATAAATACGAGGAGTAGAATTTTTAATAGACATATAAACTGTTCTTCTAAACCGATTTATGCCATAACATTCGTATTAATTAATCTTATTAAAATTTTTGTTACAACTTGATTTTCTTATCATATAAAAAATAACACCAAATTATATAAAAAAAATGTAACCAAAATTAACCAAGTAAAAAGCAGCTATTAGCATTTGCAATTTCCGATTTGAGAATTTTGCTGAAACTCATGAAACTATAAGACACATTCCAATTTCAAGTTTGTAAAAAAAGTTTTAATAGCTTTTAATTTGCTTGAAGAAAATGCCTTTTCGTTTTTTCAGAAATAAAATTATATTACCTTGCAACCGATTATGCATAAATGGATCCAAAAGGAAGCTATATGTAAACCAAAGTATATGCAAACACATTATGAAAAATGCAAACAAAAAAGAGCATTCGATATGTGAGTCATGATCTGTAAAGCCGTATTTTGCGTAATTCATGGGGCGAAAATCTTACTAGCAATATAAGCCTGTTGGTGCTACATTAAAAACAATCGGAAAAATAGATTCCACAAACTGTATTGAAAAATTTTTAATTAGCAATAACTTTGGCCTCGTTTCGACATGCCATGAAAATCAAACAATACCTACTACTTCAAAATAAACTCTTCACTGTTAAATTAATCATACCAGTAAAAATATGCACGAATTATTAAAAATGAAAGAAAGTAATATGAAGTAATTAACTAATCAATTATCTACATAATTTAACTCAAAAACAACTAAGTTTTTTAATACTTTTTATATTTTTATTATATTTTTAATAATATAATTATTAATAACTTTATCAATAATTAAGAAATTTTTATTCCTTTCATATATTAAAAGCAGACATTTATATAAGGTCAAAAAGGTACGCATATCTGCTAAAAATAAGTATTTTTTGACTCACTCTCCTTTTACGTTTGGCTTCCTCAGTTCAGAGAATGCGTAATCAGTCAACCATTTATTGATTCTCAGACTGTTTTCAATGTAACTTCCACTAGTAAATGTGAGCTAAAACAAGTAGTATATCAAATTAAATAAACTTTACGATCAAAATAGAATTGAAGTATTTGTAAATTTTAGATATCGCTTACGTTTTCATGAAATTCTTCAAGTAGAGTGTCATTGAGTAATTCATCAGGATAAGCTATGTAGTGTGTCATAGCATTTGCCTAAAAAATTAAAAATTGCAGTTTTATACTGAGATGGAAAGAGATATGTGAGTTTTTTTTTTATTATTATTACACTCTTTCGTGCAAAATAATCGAAGCAACATGAAGGAATTGGTTGTTTCTTATGTAATTCTATATAGTTCATACATAGATAATAAAATGATTAAACAATCAAGATTGTAGTACCTGTTGAAGGCCCACCATCATCCACTGAATGTTAAAATTCGTTAAACGAACCACCCCTGGAGGGAATTCAGGCTTGATTTCGTTGTGGCAAGGACTGGTAGAAATTCCTAATGTCATCCCCCGACACATTCTGCGAATAATTCGTTCAACAGTTGTTGCTCCAGATCTGCTATATTTAGTAGTGCTAGAATCTGGAAGCCTATCATATCCCAAAGATGCTTGATTGGTGAAAGTATGATGACCTTTCTGGCCAACGAATAGTATCAACAGCATGGAGACAATACAGAGATATGCGAGTAGTATGTGGCCTGGCATTATCTTATTAGAAACTGGCCATAGGATGGAGGACCATGAAGGGTAATGCAACTGGCCGCAGGATGGCTCAACTTACTGTTGAGCTGTTAGTATGGATGATGACTACACAAACCTGCTGTCATAAGAAATGGTGCCCCATCTCATCATACCAGGTGTTGTGGATGTATGCCTTCGTAAGACAAAGGCTGATTTGCATCGTTGGCCCAGTCCTCTCCAGACACGAACATGGTAATCATCTGCTTCAAAAGAGAATCGAGATTCATCGCTGAACAGTATACGATGCCTGCATGATGGCAGCCATGATGTTAACTGCGACACCACTCCAGGTGATTCCACCGATGTTGTGGAATCAAAGGCAAACGTCTTTAGGGCTACTGTGAGCGTAATGCCGTCTTAGACAAGTGCGCCGTGAGAGGGTGGATGGTACCACAAGAGGTAAAGATGAGGCTCTAGTGCTTTGAATAGTCGACAATGATTCCGTTCTGGTAGATCGGACCTTAGAATCAATAATCCTATCTTGTCTCACATTTGTGTTCCTGAGTCTTCTAGATCCTTCATTGCGTAGGCAATTTCCTTGTAGCAATCATTGCTGCCAGCATCTTTGCACTGCAGTGCCGGTATGCTGCAGTTGGCGGTCTATAGTCTGTATGGCAACCCAGCTCCAAGCAACCCTACAATTCAACCACGTTCAAACTCGTTTAGTTGTCTGTAAGATCTTCGATATCGTCATAATGGTTCTTTAGTTGCTTCTTAAAGGAATTACAATGTCAGTAAAAAAAAATGGATTTTACACTCTGTTATATTTTGCGAATTGGGCACTAGAAATGCACGCTATGATCGCAATTCCTGTTCATTTGATCAGTTGCATATTCGATCAAGATGATGTTTCATACCATTTTTCAACACGATCCCAAAAGTTCTTGGTGCTTTAATTTCTTTGCAATAGAGTATATACATATATATTCCTTATAATTCAGTTTCCAATCTACTCAACCAATCAAGCTGAAATTTTATATGATTCTTTGAAGTTATGTGCAAGACATAACTTTGATATTGAAAAACGTAGAACTCTTAGTTACAGTAAAATATTTCCGAAATTTTTGAATAGCAACACCCAGTTTTCATTATGCAAATTGCTGAGAATATTGTATCACGTTCTCTACGTTGTTTGGAATCTTCGGAATGTCCAGAGTATTCCTTCAATAACAATATCTGAAATTTTTGTTCAATTGGTTGAGCAGATAGGCCATTATAATTTTGGTTAAGCAGATAAATCACTAAAATTTCGAATAAAGGAGAAGTGTTTTTGTGTATGTTTTATTCTAGACTGGAAAATAACTTTATTTACGGAAAGCTATAAAGCTTCTTAATGTATAAACTACTATTCTATAGTTATTTAAAAATTGTCGCACATTACGCACAGATTGAGATTCTATCCTCAGACTGGGAAAGGTCAACTCTGCCTTTTGTTCCTTCGGTGGGTTGATAAAATTGAGTAGGTGTTTGGGTACAAAACACTGGGGGGGGGGGAGTTGCATTAGGCTGTCCACCTAATTGGGACATAGGCTTCACATCCTAAATCCCACCTCGGTCAAGAAAACAGATATTGATACTGTAAGCCTTGGTCCCACGATGGGCTTAAAATAAATGTAATTAATTGATTGACAGACATAAAAAAAATATGAGAATGTTTCATCGAAAATTATTTTGAATGATTCTGATTGTGATAGAAAAGTTATAATTTGCTTGCTGGTGCAAAGATATACTAATTGAATCACGTATTAAATTGTATTAGAGCAAAAAAACTCTGAAAACATTCAATTACTTCCTTCCAAACACGTTCCATCAAGATGAATTTAAAAAAATAAAGGAATCATTTTGACTTTGTAAGCTTAAATCTTATAAGTTTAAAATATCTATATTCAATTTTCGTTCTTATCATATACAATGAAACCTTTTTACAATAACCAAAAATGTGATTGGATGAAATTGGCCCTTTTTAGAGATAATCAATATAAGGTGTGAATATTTTTCTAAGACATTACTCATAAAAGGGAAGCTGTTATTAAAAGTTGATGGTTACTTGAAAATGTTGAATTATTCTAGTATAGTATAATGTACTAACCAAGTAAAATAAATTAAGGACTGCGAGTTTTTAATGTCACAAAAAAGTTATAACATAGTATGAAAAATGATCCTATATTCTATTTTAATACTTTTTCACTAATTTCTATGACACTGATTTTTTTTCATACATTGTTTTATTTTGTTAAGAAAACTGATTTTGGCAATTTTATGTGAATTACCGCAAATGAATGATAAATTAAATTAACTACTTATTACTTTAAATGATTACAATCTTACAAAATTATTAGGCTCACTGTTATTTTTTTCACAAAAACTCTTTGATGATTCATAAATAATAAAAATTTTTAAATGAATATAAAAATGATATTAATAAATGAACTGTAAAAGATATGCATAATGTGTTGGAGAGATGTTTACATACAAATAAAAAGGCATCAATATAATTCCCTTTTTTTCTATTTAAGATATCTCTGTTGCTAATTTCTAAAATTACAATGTAAAACATATTTAGAAAAAAAAAACTATACATTTTTTAACATGTTTCTCAACAGTTTAAAACGCTTGAATTTGTACTGAATTAGTCAAGTTTTCGTGAAAATTTTGAGAATTTTTCCTTTCATCTGTAATATTTGTATTGATAGTATTGATTTAAATACAATTGGCAAGAGCCAAATAAACCCATATATTTTCGATGGAATTCATGTCTGAACTAAAAATTGAACTCTCTAAAATCTATTTTTTTTTAAATCAATTCTTAATTGATTTGAACACATGTTATGGAGACTTGTCTTGCTTAATTACCAATTCCATTCTCCTAAAAATTTACTAAAAATCCTTGGTGTTGGTAAAATAAATGTTGATACCAACTAGGGTCAATTTTACCAGGAACCCACTACACCTTTCATTTCCAATCATGTAAAAGGGATTATAGCATCATCATAATGCCACCAACTATCTACATACAGAAGAAACAATAAGTTCCGTATATAAACCATGCCAGTACTAAATACCATTGTCTGGTTCATACCAAATTACATTTCCTTTTCGTCAGGAAAACTATTTTTCTAAAGTATCATCACACATGTTATAGCTTATCTTGAACACTTCGCGATCTCACTTTAAGATACTTTAATCTTGCTTTTCTTTTTAATTTCCAAAGAGCAGAATTAAATTTAACCTTTAAATGAACTAAACTGATATATATGATATTCGTTTGCTAGTCTGCCGCATTATTTTACAAGTAGACAAGTTCGGTTTCATAGCAAGCTTGAAAATTTGTTTATTATTGAAAACTATTTATTCGCCTCTAAATGTTTTGTATTTTCTATAAACATTTCTTTTATATAAAATGTGAATAATTGCTTCAGAAAACTTAAGGATACTATTGTTTCTCATTCCGACTTTCGACATCTTTTTAAAATCAAATATTTCGAGCTTCTAGGTCAAATAATTCTCTTCCAATCGGAATTTCCTCATCATGAGAATCTAATTAAATTTTAATTCTCTTAATGCTTTAATTGCTTATACTTTTGTGTAAAGTAAAATTACAGTTGCTAGATTTTGGGAGAAAAAATAAAATGATTTTGGGAATTTGATTTTCATTAAAAACATATTTTTTAAAACAATCGTTTTTGATTGAAAATATTATTTTGCTTCTATAATTATACATCACTGGGATTTCAAAAAAATCATTTTCTGCTGGTGAATCTAACTCATTTTTTTCATTTAGTAATTTAATTGAAAAAATATAACTAATACGAATAGATTGAATTTTTTTAATTATTCATTTTATGTAGCGTATTATTAACAAGAGTGATAGTTTAGTGGTTTTATGTAATTTACACTATATCTTAGCATTATATGTTGTTAGAACTGAACAATTTTTTTAATTAAATTATTGGTTATAATTAAACTGTTTTAAATATTGGACTAAAATTTAAAAAATTAATACAATTGCTTGAAAACTTTAATTTCTTGAATAATCTTAATTATGTAAGTGTGCACATTGTGTTAATTAATTGTAAACATTTTAGAATCTCTATAAACATAGTATTTCAAACATAATGTGAAATTCAAGGAAAAGCAATTTGAATAATCATAAATAAAAATGAATAATATCTAAGCTAATTTCTGAGGCATGGCAGCCTCTTTGGGGGGGGGGTGGAGAGAGATGTGGGCTCTAAAGTGCGAAACATAAGTAGTAACTCCCGCTTAGGTAGACAGAACTCAAAATCTCAAGTGTTCAGTTCCTAAGTATGCTTTGTACTGAGTTTTGTCGAACCACTGACGGGATGAAAGGCTGAGTCGACCTTTCCCAGCCAGAGAATCGAATTTCGGAAAAGCAAGTTAAGAATGCTAAATTCTACCTCTACGCCACTAGGCTTCTACCAATAATACCACATTTTGAAAATAATAGGATATTCAAATGCATAAAAAATCATTTTTGATGTCTTTCCTTGTGAAATCCCTCACATCTTTTCCAATAACTGCACAATTATTTAACTATATTATTGTCTTTTAAAAGATAATTTCAATTTAATTTTAAATCAATTTAAATAACACATGCAGATTCTAAACAATGTTAACGTATCTTTATCAGAGGACATTATAAAAAGAGAAAAAAAAACAGGTGTAGAACTTACAATTGTGAAAGTACCAAGAAACAATTGGGTGAAAATCACTGTTCATACCTTATCCTTGGCTTTACTTTTGGTGTCGTCATCCATCCAGCTAACATTGTCAATAATTTTCAGAAATTCTGCACGAAGATATTTAACCATTTCCATCATCTAAAAGCGAGAAAAAAAAGTATCCATTTTTAAACTCTTCAAATAACAAAAGTTCTTATTTTGACTGTCATAGTTTGTATTTTAAGCATGAACATTTCGAAACATTCTCATTTCGTAATTAAAAATGCTTATAAGCAGACACTGTTCAATGTTTTTGAAAACAATCTTTTTATCCAAACACTTTTTATTGAGTATATATTTTGCATTTTATTGTAAAATGAATTTGAATGCTTTGCTCTTAAGTTTTTCTTCCTATGTTAATATTCCGCCTACTATTAACTTTAACAAATACCATTTAAGTAAACTATATTTGAATTTTTTCTAAAACTTATATTGGAAGTTAAACCTTAAAATTCCCATATGTTAGCTACTTTTTAATTAACTTAATAAAATTAAACTTACAAAAATATATTTCGCATTATTTAAGAAAATGTCATTGTTAATTTAACTTCAAAATCATAAGACAGGTTTTTCAAACTTGGTGTACATTTTAGTCGCAGATCAGCATTCCATGCGTAATACTTGATCTCTATCACAGATTTTGGTGTCACTACTCTACTTCTACATATATATATACATTCCAGGTTTAGTGTTCATGTCGAAACCCACGGAAATTGTAGTGAGGCGTCCTGGCCAGTAGGGGCGCTGTTAGTTCTTCTCCAACTGACTCTGTTCTCACCTACATTGAGTTATATTTTTTGAAAAAAAAATTATGTGAGCTGTCTGGAGTACTCCACCAGCTTATAATTGGTACACTGAAGGTAACCTAGTGATTCCATTGTTTTCAAAGGTCCTAGTGTTGACTAGACTACATATTTGAAATTTGCTTGCGGCCATCTTCGTGGCCTTAAATTTGATGACAAACGTAAGCTCTATTCTATTTGCTGTAAATGCGATGTGGAACAGGCTAGCTCTCAACACTTTCTTTTGTATCTGGGATTTACAAAAGAATGATAGCCTTGCGAGTCCCCAGCTGCTTCTTGACTTTGTGGGAATTGAGGGGCTCGAGGATCTGGTGTAGCATTGCTATACCAAATGGGATAAAAAACAACAACAGGTTTACGTTTTTTATCTGTTAATTAAATTTCTCTTGTTGATGTTTTTAACTAATTAATTATTTTTATTTTTTAACATTCTATTACAGCTACATACAATTTATTACAATCATTAATTTCTTTCAAGAAATTTTAGTTTCTGTTTGATTTGTCTTATATATTTTTCATACTTTTCTAATTTATTTTAATGCATCAAGAATATTTCATTTCCCTATAGTTTTTTCTTTAGAATTTTGAAATAATTCTTGTTTTTCAAATGTTCAGCTAAATGTTTTTGGTTCGAAATGTTATTTTTTTTAATAATTACTTAAGGAATGAATTAAAAATATGCTTTATGTATTTTGCATCTGTGAACTAATACACAGATGTAATTACTTTGATTATATGATTTTAATACATATTTTATTATGAGTAAACCACCATTAATACAAGAATCTTGTTTCAATAAAATCAGCATTTCCTGATTATACAAAATAGATTAAATGTCTTAGGGGTTGAAAAAAGTATTTAACTATGAGTACTTACGTTTTTCTTGCTTTCGGCTGGGAAGTAATTCCTTACGTAATGAGAACCAAGAGCGAAAGAGAGACTATAAGAGACTGTCGTCAAACATTGCTCCCAACGAGGCTCTTCCTTAGTCTGTCCTGAGATGGTCGAAGTGTATTCCATTTCTAAATCCCTCCAGTCTTTGGATAAATGACTCAAAGAATCTGATACTACTCTCCATATCATATAGTTGGCGATAGTCCTACGAAAAAAAGAAAAAAACAGAGAGACAAATTCCTTGATAATACATTACAGTTCAAGATAAAGAATTTAAGAAATTGGTATAAACATTGGAATATCTGTGAAAAGATTCAAATGGTCCTTTTATGTGCCTAGGGGAACACATTTATTTTGTTGATTAGGAGACATTGGTAACTAGAGGTGCTTCCGCTGGCCATAATTTTTAGCGTAAATGTGTTCAAAATTTCGATGAAAATTTGAATGTTTGGATGACAACTTTTACATTTTATTTAACTTCATTCACGAAACGTAATTAAACATTATATAAAATAAGATCTCATCTCTTTCTCAGTTAAATGCGAATCGAATGAATATATTAATCAATTAAAATTACCTTTCAGTAATACAAATATTAAATATTGAAGATGAGATTCTTTTCATCCTTGTTTGCAAAGTGTTTCCCACCTGTGATGTAAAGTGAAAGGTTCAATCTTACATGCTGCAGTATTTAAAAACGATATGGACTTACAAAATATTGTTATTTTTAAAAATGTTAAGTAGAAATATTCGCATACATAAATAT
This sequence comes from Latrodectus geometricus, assembly GCA_026290005.1. Taxonomy (NCBI): domain Eukaryota; kingdom Metazoa; phylum Arthropoda; class Arachnida; order Araneae; family Theridiidae; genus Latrodectus; species Latrodectus geometricus. The sequence goes on from JAPDSC010139382.1 coordinate 14,727, forward strand.
TTTTCTTGAACATCCAGTCTTTAAGCCTTGAAAACAATTTTGAAAAAAAGAAAATAAATCCCATATCATAGTTCTTAAAAAAATGGGAACTATTTGGAGTATTGATACATCATTTAAATTGATTACATGGTGGCATGAGCAACTTTACTGGGAATTCAAATAAGCATTGATTAGAGTTTTAATGAATGTCAAATGATGAATTCAAAATTTTGATATGAAACAGCTTTTATTTTAAATTAATCAGAAACTCGCATCCTGAAGTAAGTTTCATTTCATTCTGTCCAAACACTCTCACTTTAATACCAGATAAAATTCAATTTGGACTAAAAAAATATTTTATTTATAAGCATTTATTTATATAAATATAGAGAGTTATAGATCTTTCTAATTGATGCAAACTCAGTATATTAAAATACAAAAAATATTACAATGATTAAAATGCTCCCTTTTATTAATAGGCAAAACATTATATTGTAATAAATTCTTCAATTTCTTTCTTAATTATCTTAAACAGAACAAACAAACCAAAAGGTATGATTTTTCTGTTACAATGAGGGATTTAGGCGTTTGCTACACTTGTGAAAGCTGCTAAGAAGAGATGAATATGTTTTTAAACTTTCATTAAATAAAGATATTTAATAACATTTGATGCTTTCCCTTGAAATCATTTGTATATATTACTAATGAAATGAACATAATGATGATGAGTGAGATGAGATAAACATTGTTCAAAATTTTATTACAAAATTTTTAAATAATTTTGTCAAAATTTTGATGGCGGAAATTTTAAATGAATTTACAATTATATTAAAAGTTA